>BGPR01031174.1:0-18205 GCA_013235015.1 Araneus ventricosus | reverse complement strand
ATAACTTTCTCATGAATTTCGGCAAGAGAGTCTTCAAATCCATAAATACAGAATGATATCGCCCTAAATAAGCAGTTTCCATCACCTGCAATAGGTATTTTAGAATATTTTTGACTCGCCATTTTGATGGAACTGTTGGTATTATTGATGAAAACAAAGTCATCGCAAAATTAAAATGTTTCCTTCAGAAACAACTTCATTCTCTCATTCAACAACGCTGCATTCCATAAAACTTTTTTAATAACAACTAACTTTCTTGTTGCCAATCTAATGAAAATATATTTAGGAAGGAAACAAAATCGTCTGCGACTGATTTTACATTAAATATTAACTAAAACAAAGATAATAATATTTATAGATATGTCTTATCAAAGTCGTCTGCTATTAAAACCAAATTATAGAGATGTCGTAACAAAATCGTCTGCTATTAAAGTTAAATTAAATTGGAATGAAATGTAACAGAACTGCATACAAATGAAAAAAAACTATTTCAAACTTAAGAAAATAAAGCGGAACATTCTGATCGTTAATTGTTTAAAAGAAGTGACGAAATAAATTGTCGAAATCAGTCCAATTTCTGAGGCTCAGGAGCACGGTGCTATTTCGAAAATAAATCTCCGTTATTTCCGTTAATATAATCCTTTTTTTTGCAATATAGCTCGAAAATTAAGGCTTCAGGGCTGAGGAGATCCTTGAGGGCATATCTAGATGTCATAAGCTTTCATATGAAATACAAATTGTCGAAATACGTCAGGTGGTTGTGGCTCACGAACTGTCTAAAGGTTTTTTCCCATAGAGAATATACGGTGGAGAAATGTGTTTTCGATTTCTTTCGAAAATGGGGGGAGGTGGAGTGTAGGCGACCCTTGATAACATATCTAGACGTCATAAGCTTTCATATGAAATGCAAATTGTTGAGATACGTCGAGTGGTTGTGGCTGGCGAACTGTCTAAAGGTTTTTTCCCGAAGAGAATGTATGGTGGAGAAATAATTTTTTGATTTCGTTCGAAAATGGGTGTGGGGTTGGGGGCAGGCGACCCTTAATGACATATCTAGACGTCATAAGCTTTCATATGAAATAAAAATTATCGAAATCCGAAGAGTGGTTGGGGCTGGCGAACTGTCTGAAGGTTTTAACACATTATTTTAAATATATAGATAATACAAAACTCCAAAAAAACCCAGCCAGTTGTATACAGAATAAAATTACGTCAATTTTAACATTGAGGCATTCTGTTGCAGATAGCCTCACTAACTTCAAACGCTGTACAAATTTAGAGAGGGCGGTGCCAGTTCAAGTGTCGTCCTTGTCATATGACCACGGCTCAAAATTATAAGGTCAATCTCGTAATAGCCCTCGTGTTGCTTCAAAACGGGACGTTAATATAGCTAAACTTAACTGATGATGTTTTCTTCCTTATGACAAGGTGATAACAATCACAATTTCGTGCACGTCCTGTACATATTTGTATACAACCACATTTCAGATAAGGGGGAAAAGCCATTTAGTGCAGATTTCCATTCAAACCTTTAGATTTTCCAACACCAGAAAATCCGCCATCTTGCAAAATGTCTTGGAAAAAAATGTTGCAAAGAAAGCAGAGGACTTTAAAAAGAGCTTACTGATCTCCTTGAAGCTCTCAAGTTTTGTTTTATAGTCACATAAAATATCCAGATTTATATCTTGGATTTTCGGTCCCGAGTACGTCATCATGGCCACATACCTTTTTACAATGTAGTTTGTGAGTGAGGAATGGATCAAAGAAGTCGTAAAATGAAACCAGATGCACGATAAGTTTGGACAACATTTCGTTGTGCTTCTTCGTGTTACACTTTGAATGCGTTGCGTTTATTTTGCCATGGAATTATAAATTGTCAAATAAAGTCTGAGAAGGAAAATGAAAAAAAAAAAAAAAAAATGAAATAAAAAAAAAATTCCACAAAGTATCAAGAAAATTAAGATGAAATGGAGGAGAGATTAGTTTATTCCTTTTGCTTTCTTGTTTAGTTAGTATGCAGAACGAAAGTAAAATTTCGTCTAAAATTTTGACGTCTAAAATTTCGGAAAGTCTAACATTTCGACCTCCAGATATTGATGAATCTCCATGTTTTAGAATGTTGAACGTTACTGACATTTTTCAACCGAATGCGAATTGCTAACACAAGTCTTTGGCTTTGTCAATATTCACAAAAATAACAATTACACAATAAAAAATCAAAAGTTTTTCAAAATACATTCAAATATACAGTAGAACCCCGCTAATCTGAACTAATTGGGACCAGCGCCTGTTCGGATTACAAAACATTCGGATTACCCGAAATTCCGATAAAAATAGAAAAGAAAAAGATGTCTGCTAAAAAAATGCAAGGTATAAGTACTCAGTACTACTATCTCTCGAATAATTTTATTCAAAAGCAATGGAAAGAGAACATGTCTCCCCTTTTCATTAGAATAATGGATGTGATCCTGTATGAAGTGACCTTATTTTACGGCGAATTGAATTAGTTTTTTCAATGTGTACAAAATTATGCATGCTGGAAAAGTACTTTTTTTCTAATAGTATGTATATTTAAATCTTTTCAGATAATCTTTGAAATTACATATAATTTTCGAAAATAAAATCGGTTCGGATTAACCGGAATTTCGGATTAGCGGGATTCTACTGTAATTAATTTTAATAATAGATTTCAATTGAACACTATTTAAATGTAAAAGTTAAATATTCGAATTACAAAATAAATATATAAATTATTTTGAGTAAATTACAATTAAATATCCTCGGGCACCATCTATCGATGAAAATTCAACAACTAGTAAATTAAAAATTGACAGTATTCTAGAATTACCCAGGAAGAACTAACGCTTTTCCTAAGAGAAATACTAATACTGTTTAAACCATTTTAACGGCATCTGGTCTAAACGATGCCGGTTTCTACACTATACCCGTCTCCGTCATGTATGCCCTCAAAGGTTGTTATATACCTAGGCAAGACGCTTATCGGCCCTAGTAGACATATTATGTTCTCCTGTGACACAATCCAAACTTCTTCTTAAATGGCCATTTCACCCGCCGTCTAGATGACATTGGTGATTTTGACAGGCATTATTAATTACTTACACTGTTCCAAACTTCGCCAATGGCCATGTGCGAATCCGCCCCCCCCCCCCAGGGTCCCAAAACAATACAACATAAAATTAATGAACTTATTTAAATATTTCATGATACATGAATTTATGAATGAAATTTTTCATGTTCGTTTAGAAGTTACGAAAACCTTTAGAAAATTAACGCTTCTTCTGGCAAAAATAATAATGAAAAACGTAGAATTATATGAATATTTGCCTCGCCGGCTCAAATCTGAAAGGAAGAAAATCTACTATATTTAATAAAACTATAAAATAAATTCAATTATGTAAACTTATCTTGAGAAATGGTGTTTTGCATTTTTCCTTAGAAAAATGCGTGACATTTGGATACAGATGTTGAAAATTAATGGCGCGGAGAACAATATAAATTTCCTGGAAGAATGTAACTTGAAACCTGGAGAATTCAAAAGAAAGAAGCAACGGGTAGAGCTTTCATGCGCTTCGAATGTTTACTTGCGGATGAAATAAAATGTGTGTTTAAGAAGAAATATATGTTTTAGTTTGTTCTTTACACTGCCATACATCACAGCTTTTAGTACAAGCGAATATTATTTTTAAGTTAGCATAAATGTAAATATGCTGTAGAATGTGTCTTACGTAGAACATTCTAAAGATTTATTTGTAACAATACATTAACTTCCTTGTAAAACCTTGTTATGTTAACCCTATAACACATTACATAAAATATATTGCCTTAGAATACATGCAAAAGTTTACATTGCTCATGTATTTTGTAACATTATAAACTTATTACGCGAAATAAACTAGTAGTTCTGTGAAGTGTGAAGAATAGAATTCGAGACGTCTCCCCCCGGAAAAAAATATAAGATCTATGTTCATCGCAGTCTTTAAAAGTTTCTACATTTTTTTTTTCTAATACGAAATATTTGCACAAGTCTCTGCTTTTACCAACATTCACAAAATTACAATTAAATACCATTTGCTATTTTCGATATTTTTGTACGCACTATAAATGGCCGTTTGGTAAAAATAGTCGAAAAAAGCTGAAGCATTTAAACGACACCATCTTGTAATGGAATAAAAAAACATAAGAAAGGCGCAGTTCGGATCTGCGCCGTAGATTTTTCGTGAAAGCGTCGGTATAAAATCATAAAACAAGTGTTTCGTATTAATATGTAATTTAATTATCTTTAATACAATATTTACACAGACTAGTATAATGGATACAGAATAGATAAATCACAAGTTTATCGTATGTAGCAAGGGTCTATGGTAGCTTGTGATTTATCTATTCCGTAACCATTATACTACTCTGTGTAAATATTGTATTAAAGATATTGATAATTAAATTACATGTTAATACGAAACACTTGTTTTATGATTTTATCCCGATTTTTTCACGAAAAGTCTACGGCACGGACCCGAACTGCGCCTCTCTTATGTTTTATTTAGAGTAGATTTTGATGGTGCCATCTGTTGACGATATATAGAACTACATTTCGCGTATGTGCAGCAAAACATTATTTACTACAAATGCTCATATTTCCCGTAATATTCAGCTTTTTGAATTGAAATTTTAATACAATGTTCCTTTTACGTATTGTCAGGTATTCTGTAAGTTAAGTACAATTCGAAAGGAAACTCTGCATGTTATAATAAAAACACTTGCGGAGTTTGAAATTTTCAATTTAATACAGATTTTTACTTATATTCTGATAAATATTTTTATTGTCTCACTTTGGGTCCAATACTCCTAAAGCTTTTTAAAACAACACCAGAATCAACCTCCTAGCTAACCCCGTTTCCACGCTACACTTATTTATAACCTTACATAAAGCTAGTTCATAACAATCACGCGCATGCGCCTACACTGGTACGATGACGTCACAGGCATAACAAATAGTTTGCGACAAACTCTTATAGATATGATCTATCCGTTGTGGGATCAAACATTCTTTTCTCATTATTAATCTCGTAGTTATTAACGATTCAAATCTGACGGTGTTTTGTCACACAAGATACTTCGACCGACTATCACTGTAACGAGCGGAAAGGCATTTTCACGTCAAAATAAAAATCCTTACACACACGTTGTTCGTAATAACATCGAAGGAAATGAAACAAGGCTTTCAATCGTCAATGCGTAACAAATAAATTTACAGGAAAACAGACAAAGTGCCGAACCACCGAGTTAAAACAGACCTCGCTTCGCTCCGTCAATGAAATATTTTACGAACACTTGTTTAATTATTATTTTCTGATTTTGCCAAAAAAATTTGTATTGTGTTTAATTCAAAATTATTTTCTATACGCTGTTAACCACCTACTAAATTCAGGGTGATACCATTTTAAGTATGCTTGATCAAAGCAAAATAGAGTGAAATACCAGTAGTCCTATGCGCGTCAAATCTTCTTGGTGGGTATGTTAGAATATAAGGACAGAGAAAGACAAAAAATGTTATATAGAAAATAAGCATCTTCTAAAAATAAAGGCTTATCTCCCTTAAAAGTCTTTTCCTTATATACATTCATAATGAACATTTGTGTATTTATGGCAATTGCAAGCAAATGTTATGGATGGATACCCACGCTGGACCAGTCCAACCCGAAGGGTGTAGGGCCTGAGAAGGACCAGTGGGGAAAAGCCGCCCCAGGAATCCACACTGGACCAGACCAGCCCCCCGGATAGGGCTTTATTTAAAGCCTTATAAAAGTTTACTTCTATTATCTGAACAAGAGCAGTAATTAAGCATACAATAAGGATACTGTAAACATATTTAAAATACATGAAAATGAGCATAAATCTGCTCAGGCATACAAAGAACACATAAGATAAATGTCCGTTTTGCTGGCTGGAGGTGGTGAAGCACATGTTATATGACTTAAACTTATAACGAGATTTCATTAAGATTGTGAATGTAACAACATTCGACATCGATGGTTATGTTTATACTAGGAATTATTCATGTATCTCCCCGTATCTTTCATTTTTCGAAATTATTTATGTGAATTTGTTTCCTGTTGTTATAAAATGCATACCATCTAGATTTAACGCTCTTATAATCATTGCCTTTTTTCTTCTAACGATACTTTAATTCTAATAGGGATGCATAATCATGGATATTTTAATTCAGCCCATTCAAAAATGCTTATGATCCAGATTTAACCCTCGTATAATCACTGTTTTTTTTCTTTTGGTGATACTTTAATTCTAACAGGGATACATAATAACATGGATTCTTTAATTCAAACCACTCAATATTTTAAGTGAAAATATTTTATCAATACCTATAAAGGGAGTTTAACATATGAAAAACTTAGAATCGGAGCAAAACCAGAAAAACGATGTTTTATTCAACTCAGTTTGGTTTGATTAGCTCGTGTAGAAAATACACGGATGCTATTTCGGGACTGACCTCGTGATTTTGAACCGTGGTTGATACCTGAGCCATCATCCCCTCTCAAACGTTCACATCACGTACCTGGAAAGATGCTTGGCGCTAATACAACGGAATCAGGTTTCGAAATGGCGATCTATGGAGAGACCTCGGATGCAAATACGGGCCAATTTTCCATAAACGCCTTCCAAGAAAATAACCTGACCCACATATTGCAGAGAAGTCAGACTTCCACCTAGATGCTCTAAGGTCGCTTTAACCAATAGAATTGCTATATTTTCCCTTAATCATGAGTCCTTGACTAGTTTTACTGAAACTTTTGGGGTTAAAAACCATCTCTACCAGGTACAAAAACATGTCTTACGTCATCTGCCTTTGATATGGTTTCTCATAGGTTTCTAGGTATTGTCAATTTAATTCCGGTGCACAAGTGCAATTTGAGTTAGACAAATCAATAGCGACAAATAGTCGGAGAAGCAATGAGCAGCGTTAAGTGTATCGATAGCAGTTAGGTACTGCATACCTAAATCCAGCGACGCATGAACGACAGACAAGTTATTAACGACAAATTTGTTTGGCATTTCCCCCCGTATTTGGTGGGAAATCAAAATAACATTGGAGGTGCGTGTGTAGTACACAACCGCTATCATTGTACTTCAAACAGCTAATCGCTTCTGAGACATTTTGTGTTACTGATGACTTTCTTATCTGACACAAATCGCTTGTCTGCACCTGGTCTAAGCTGCCACTGATTATAGCAAAAATAGGAAAGTTATTAGAATTATTTGATTATATTAATTTGTCTAATACGGGGAATATTTTCCCATAAAGTCTTGAACAAGATTACTCATATATTGTTCTTCCCAGACTAAAAATTATTCTTATTTCTCGTATTTCGTAAACCAACCGCAAAGTCTATCGCTCCTTAAATCTCAGTTCAAAATGAAAAGACCAATAACAAAAGCTCCTACTCCGTTTTTATTGAAAGAACGCAAGCACGCACCGGTCTAAACGAAGACAGAGTACTTTTTCAGTCCAATTTCTAAGGGAAAATCCCTTTCTTAAAGTTCAATATAGACACTTTTGCATTTTACTTTTTCTTTCTTCTCCCCAATCTAATTTCAGTTCCTAGGTACTGTGGGCAGTAAAGAAAGAAGAGCCACAATCGGATTCAATGGTTTCGCGTGAATTGACGTCCTTAACAGCTGAATGGAATATATTTCTCTGGCAGATAGGCAGGTTTCCACAGTTTTTAGTGTATTTTTTCGTGATAAATTCCAAATATTCAATGTCAGTTAAGTATTATTGCCAGTTTTATTAGAAGGTTTGGAGTGTGCTTATTAATAAAATATTAAAGTAACTCCCGAAGTTTGCAAGGATTTAATTTTTTATCATTTAAACGGCAGAATCTTAAACATAAAATGGTTTTATTCATTTCTGATTTCGAATCCTGCGTAAGTTAATTTGAATAAATCCATATGAGGTGGACTATTACCTATTTGAATAAATCATCCCAGGCGGTTGGTATTGTGTAAAACTAGGAAGAAAGACAGCCACGGATTGTAAGAACAGCCATTTTAAACCTTCTCGATGGAAAACAAAATGATCACTATAGCATACACTATGCAGTGATCGCACCTCATGTGACTGTGTAAGTAATCGTGTGTGCATGTTAACCCGTTACCGCTCAGGGTCCTATTTATAGGACAATTACATTTCACTTCCGTGGTTAAACCGAATGTATTCCATTGTTTCTTTTTTCTTTGCTTTTTCTCTGAAGTCAATAGATATTACCAAACTCCTAAACAGCATTCAACATGCATATACCACCAGTTAACCAGATTTTGAAGTAAAAGTCGTTACTTTAAATATTTTATTTATATTTTTCCTTTGGTTTATTTTTGAGTCAATGCAAGGAAATTGATCCTTATTTTTTGATGTTTCACTATATTCGAAAAATCTTTAAGTTTTACTTAGAAAAATGTTTTTAAAATTTGTATTTTGTCGCGCCATTTTTTTTATAAAAATATAAATAAAACCAAAACAATTTTTCGATCTAATTTAATTTTACTTCGCAGTTAAGCTAATCTTGGTGTTGTCAATTTATCAGTTTTGTTTTGCGTTAAAATGGTGAAACTTCAAGATGAAATTGTAACTTCTAATTATTTTAGATTTTTATACAAATATTTTTTTCGTGTTCGGCAGATTTTTGTTTGGAGCCAAGTCTTTGTCATGTACTGTAAAATCAGTATTCAATAAAAACTCAGGGGCCCACTTATCAAAGAAACTGGCAAATCTGGAAGTTGGAAGACTAACTTCATTTTAACTTTGAATACGAATTAGTAAACGATATAAAGAACAATAAAAAATATAGATCGAAATTTCAAATTGGTTACCGGAAGTTTCTAAAACCTTATTTTATTTTGGACAAAATTCCATCTCTTTTTAAAACGGTTCCGAAACAGATCTTGTCATTTAAAATACGGTCAAATCACAGAGCTGAGGAAGGGAATCTGGTCAACTTTTGATGGTCAATTCTTGAGAATGCGGTGATTTTCCTAAGAAGTTCAGAAAAGTCTTTTCAAACCGACTATCTCATAGCAAATTAATATTCTTCAGCTATTCCGCATATTTTCTGAAAAGTCGAGTCTCCTTTAGGTTACGTTGTCTCAGGTAGACCAAAAACTGAGACAATAAACAAGGATTTCCCATTAACTATTTTGTAATGCTTCCCCTTGTGGAATTGAGATAAACAGAGGAAGAAATTAGAAAAGTGTTATTGACTAAATACTCAATATTTATTCTCGCGTTATTCAACAAAATTACAGCAGACCGTATCCTTCCTAATTAGTCTGAACATTTAAAATTGTAGAATGTTACTGGATAACAACTGTTGACTTACAATCACTCCATATAGTACACATTTTTTACACGTAGTATCAAAGCATGATTAGTCCGGGTTATCCAGACTGTTGATGGACAGTGTCGGATAAGAGAAGTCTAATCCTGATGTTATAATGTCACATGAGACATTAATGTTGGAGCAAACCAAGATTTCACCGAAATCTCTTCTAAATTTAAATTAATGTTTCACCTTTTAAGAAAGTAAAACTGTTCAAGATGTTAATTCACAAGAGTTAAATAAACATACTTCTGAGTCCCTGACTCAACAGAAAGTAGTTTCAATAAAAAAAATAACTCCTTTGCAAAACTGAAAATAGACATTTATTTTACAAACGCATTAACCGCGAATTTTTACATCGGTACCAAAAACTTGAGTAGGAAATGCCAGGTTCTTAAAACAAAAATATAAATACAGCGATGCGTGCTTTACCAGTGCTATCAATTGCATGAACCCAATAGTATCCTTCCTAATTAGTCTGAACATTTAAAATTGTAGAAAGTTACTGGATAACAAATGTTGACTTACAATCACTCCATATAATACACATTTTTTACACATAATATCAAAGCATGATTAATCCAGGTTATCCAGACTGTTGATGGACAGTGTCGGATAAGAGAAGTCTAATCCTGATGTTAATGTCACATGAGACTTAAAATTTGATATAAGAAACGCACCCGTGAACTCTTGCAAGAAACAGACCAAATCAGACTGGCAAAAATAAAAACTTCATTGGGGCATGTTAATCCTATACAAGGTGGAAATGAATCTCAATTAACAGATGAATAACATTGACATTTGGATGCTAAGTTTATAGATTTTGCCTGAAAGTCTATAACAGGCGTTTTGTATCGTGTTCTGCAGCAACTTCTACAAGTCGTTTGCAGGGTGTGCCACTCATCACGCTGTCTTACATGTGGTTTCTGCATAATGGGGCTGCTGAAAGTTTTCCGTCAACACTAAACATCCTTTAGACACGATATATTCCCAACGATGGTATAAACCTATTGAATCTTTGGTTTGGCAGCTGCTCTTCCCGGACCTTAACCCACTGGACTTCTTCTGAAGAAATGTGAAGCAACTTGTGTACCAGACACCCGTGAAGTTCGTCGAAGATCTAGCCAAGCGAATCTCTACTGTTGTGGACAAAATGCACAATACACCATGGTTTTGACCAAGGGTGCGAGGGTTGTGCAACTAAGCATATGGACACAATAATAGCTCTTTTAAACATTTTTATAATTATCCTGTTTATTTTTATAATTAACATTTGTTTTTTCGTACCCTCGTTTTCAAAGGCTTTTACTTTTTCTAATCAAGGAAGAAACCTATGAACATCAATTTCTTCTTCTGCTAGTTGGAGTGGAATGAGACATTATGTTCTATGTGAAAACGTCGAAAATTTCTCAGTAAATTTTCCGCGAGCCCTTTAGTGAAACTTTGCAAGGAAAAGAACAAGATTTATCAAGATTTGATTTCAAATTGTAAGTTTTTTTAATACAATAGACAGATATTTTATGGAATAAAATATGTTTTTGTTAAAATACCTGCTAAATTTCTCTAAAAGAGCTACAGTGAACGTATTTTATTACAATCAGTAAATTTCTCATTCAGAAAACTTTAAGCACTGAGATTTTGCAAAAGTTGGAAAAAAGCAGCAATCCTTCGCATGCTATTCAAGATAAATGAGTGGTGGTATTAATCATTTCATGTATCAGAGAACGTAAAGGATGGTCAGATTCCATGACCTAAGTGATGCATATCAAATCATGTGATCCATTACACTATCATCAGTTAAGAGTATCAGACATGAATTATTAAGTGTCATATTCATAACTAATTTCGATTACCTCAAACACCGGGTGAGATTAATTGTCACCTTTTTTGTGATAGACCTTATCCTTCTAAACGTTTGCTTATGGTTTTATTTTACTATATCAACACTTTAATTTGAATTAATAATGAATTTTTAAAAGAAAGCTCTTTTGCCACATATTTAAAAAATTCGGCTGTAAAAATTTGTAATTTTTATTATATTTTTCTTCTCTATATTTTCTCATCTGCTTTATATTATCTTTTAAAATTGTTTTTTCAATACTTAATAATCACCTTTATTTCAAATATGTTTTTCTAAATTTCATGATTTAATTCTTATGATAATTTTTAATGTGTATTTTAAACATAAGTTAGCCTAATTTCTTAACGAACTTTGTTACAGCATTTTCTCTTTCAATTTTATTATTTATAATATATTAAAACAAATATTTTTGAAAAAAGGGAGACTGTAGCAAAAATTTATTTCTATGCAAGATCAGCTACAGTTTTCTATAATTATAGTAATTATAATTAAATTTCTATAATTAAAAATAATCATTTTTAATTTTAACGTAATCAATAACTATGTATTGTTTCATGTGAAGTATTATTCATTATTTATTTTTAAAACGTAATGAATATTGGATCTGTTGAATAATGAACGTGATGGAATTCAATGATCATTTCATCCCCGTTTCTACTAATGCAGTTTGCATTTTCACTGGGGCATCAATATTTTCTCCTTTCCTTTTCCAGTTTGCCCGTAATTTTAATTATCGTAACAACAATATCAATATTTTTCACCAGATGGCGTAGCTATCTACGAAATTCTCCGTCCGTGTCTTTCGTTGAAGGATTTTTTTTAACTAAGGAAGAACTGAAGCGAAAATTTATGCAGCAAAAAATATGACTTTTTTGTAAACGTTTCTGGTAAAAGAATTGACCAGTTAAGGGGTTAAAAATGAAACTCAAGATCGCTTTCTGAACACTACGTCACTTTCGGGTTCTGACTTTGATTACATTCTGCCCTATGTATACGCATAGAGGGAAAGCCGTCCTCTCTCATATCTGTAAAAAATTTTCGTAGCGTTAGTGTGTTTTTATAATTGTTGCTAATGCTTTGGTTATTAAACTAATCTGTAATATTTGGTATGCTAACCCGCATAACCTTCCTGTTCCTCCTGTGAAATATTCATTATGGTGGTATCATGTAAAATGATCCAGAAGCGAGGCAGGGTGAGAAAGTTGGAGCAAGATACAGAATGTCTTAATTAATTGAGAACCATGATGAGCCATTGTTGTATTAAGACGACGAGGACCTTCAAAATCGTATTTTTAAATTTTCAACTAACCAATTTGGTCAATCAACTAACCAATTTTTTTCGGTGTACCTGGTACCAACGGACTGACTGCTCATTCTCTCCTCTTGACCATGAGGCGTACGACCTCATGGTCTGGTCTAATTCAGATCAGAAAGATTAGAAAGAAGAAGAGGAAGAAAATCGTTCTTATAATTTTCAACTAACCAATTTGAAATTTTGCAGTCAATAATCAGAACACTATATAAGAAAAAACACAAAATTTCACTCCAATATGTTTATTTACTTCTGAGTTATGATTATAAATGGAAACTACTCAAATATCATTTCCAAACCATATTTCTCAATAAGGACAATTTTTAATGTTTTAAAAAACTTATATCGAAATAATTTATTTCTGAACCGTTTCTTAAGAAACTACCATTTCACTTATTCCTATATACACTGAAAGTTGTAATCGTTAAAGTATTAGTAGAAAAAAATTTAATTCGTCTAGATATCGAATTGCCATATACCCGGACAGAAAGACAGATAGACGTTAATTCCAAAAACATTTTTTTCGAGCTGCTGATGTAGCCAAATTAGACTTTTGCGCCATACAATCCCAAGCAAATGAATAGTTCGCACCATTGGTGATCTAAAACATGGACATTCATAACGTCGAACTCAAATTTTTTTGGCGATTATGATACTTTCTCTTGTATACTTCTGACAAGAAAAATTAAAAATGAAACAAAATTAGGATCTTTCTCATCATAATTAGTTGAAGATCCTAACCTACAACACGCATCATATTTCCCTCTTTCCCTAGGCATTAGTTGACGGATAAATGGTTTTAGAGGGCCAATTAATATCTTTCTCATTTATGATATAATTAGCAGATAATATGCCTAAAAGACCGCACCAATTACTGTGGTGAAATGCGAGTAGTCCCATTTTTAATACAACGTTGGCTCATCGAGGTTCTCAGTTAATTAAGGCATTCTGTGTCTTGCTTCACCTTTCTCACCCTACCTCGCTTCTGGGACATTTTACATGATACCACCATAACGGATATTTCACAGGATTAGTTCCATTTTTCTTGCTGAGCAACACGTTTTCTCATGTCGCGCAGTGTAGAGATGTTTAATTATCAGGAAAATTTAATTAGTATCTCAGGTTGTCATGATGTGATGGCACTAGGCCACGTTTTATGAAGATATACTTAACGGAAAGTAATGTGGTGATGTGTTTTGAAAACGCGCACTTGACTAATGTGTGAGCAAGGAGGCTTTGTTTATATTTGTATTATTTCAGGTTTGTGTGACCCTGATGAGTTTCATTGGAGGGCTTTCATTTTAAACATGAAAATGGTTTCAATGAGGCTTGGTTTATATTTGTATTATTTCAGGTTTGTGTGACCCTGATGAGTTTCACTGGAGGGCTTTCATTTTAAACATGAAAATGGTTTCAATGAGGCTTTGTTTATATTTGTATTATTTCAGGTTTGTGTGACCCTGATGAGTTTCATTGGAGGGCTTTCATTTTAAACATGACAACGGTTTCAAGGAGGCTTTGTTTTGATTTCAGGCTCCATCCAAACCACACACTCTGGCTCTCTATGGGTACTGTGCTTACTTCTGCTCCCTAGGGATGGGAAAAACCTACCGGTTTAAAACGAAAACCGGTTTTTTGTTCCGGATAACCAGTTTTTTTCCCCGGTTTTAACCGGTTATTTTTTAAAATCCAATAACCGGGTAAAAAAACTGGATCAGAAGATAGGCTCGATTTTAGAGGGACTAAAATTTACCAAGTTGTAATGATTTGAATTTCATCATCTTAGGCCAATCACCGATAACCGCTTCCTCGTGGCGTTTGTTGGTTGGCGGATTACTGAAACAGTCTTTATGAACAGATAAATATTGGCCAATGGATTGATTTCCAGCAGAAACAATACTAATAAAAATTTTGTCTGTGAACGGCGTCTGTTTTTGTAGCCAAAAAATATTTATCTTTAGTCGGAAGATCTGTGGCGTCCGAAAGATGAGTATCTACGTTGAATGATGTTGTTTCCGATGAGAGGTGTCGACTCACGGATCAACACATTGCTGAAAGAGTCTTTATGAGCAGATCAGATGATAAATATTCGCCAATGAATTAATTTCTTGTGAAAAAAACGTTGATAAAAATGTTTGTCTATAATACTTACTTATTGTAATAATTACTCATTTATTATTATTACATATTATATTATTCACTTATTTATAATCATTAGTTATTACATTAATTACTTATTGTATTAATTCTTATTTATTGTATATTATTATTAATAAAAAATTGTCTACAAGCGTTGCTTCATTTTAAATAGAACCGAAAACCGGTTATTTTGAGCGGTTTTAACCGCTAGGTTAAAACCGGAGGTGAAGAAAACGGTTGTTTTTGCAATAACCGTCATCCCTACTCTTCCTTCCGCTTTCGCAAGAGAACCTCACTCCTCCACGAGTCTACATTTTGCGGTTTTCGCTTTTAAGAGAGAGCCTCTCTCCCTCTCCCCAGGGTCGTATTTCAGTTTTATGACCCAACGCTCCAAATTTGATAGCGAACGAAGAAGAAAATCCAAACTTTTCGACTGCATCAGGACAATCATCGGATTTTTGCATTGATGAAGGGTTTTGGAGCGGTCTCTCCGTGAATGCCCAGATTTAGACCTAAAGACGATGCAAGGTCCTCTTTTCGGTGGGGTGTAGAAGTTGGAGAAAGGGAAACTGGCTCAGGTGTCGTCTTCGACATCTGACCTTTAGTTCAAAATTAGGATGTTCGCCACAATTTATCCCTCCTGTAGCTTGAAAACGGGACGTTAATCTAATGAGAGAAACAAACCACGAGTATTTTAATAATAAGAATAACATATCAAAAATCTAAACTGAACTGACCAATTAAATTATAATGTTGTCCCCTTCTGGCCTTAATATCAAGATTCGACGAATTCTAAGCGTCCAGTTGAAAGTGCTGAATAAAATTCTAATGAAATAAATCCAGACGCTGAATTAAAAATTTTGTAAGATAAAATGTTATAAATATTCCGTATTTACTCTGTAATATAAAATTTGAACCTTCAAATTTAGTTTCCGTGTCGTATTCTGTTATTTTATTGTTAATTTTAATGTAGAGCAATGCTACAAATTGTACTATTTGTCTGTCATTAAAATGCTACATTTTCTCCGATGAATTTGAATGTGGCATTATTCAAACAGACAGTCGAATATCCCAGCTAATTACAGCTTCGAATTTTACCAATCACCGTTCCTCGCTCTTACATTTGCTATTCTTTAATAAGCCGACTATTCATACTCATGGTTCGGTAAAATTTATCCAAACAGAATTTAAAATAAAGGGAAATATGTATCTTTTTTATATGTATTGAATATAGAACTGCGCCTAATAATCCCAAGTTTTTGCTATATTCTAATGTTGTAAATATATTAAATTAGGTGTCCAAAACAGATAATTTTCGACTGATACCACGATATTATTTTTGACCATTAGTACTTGCGGAAATCTGAAAAAACTTTGAATATTGTTTTAATTACCTAAAGACTGGATAGATTTATCAATTTCTAATCGGAATAAGACACATACGGATTTATAAAATTGTATAGAATATAAGAAATACTTTCCCTAGCTCTTGCCGTTCGATAAAGTTGAATTATCGGGTTGCCGTCAATAGCAGTAGGGGTATTGTTTCCTGCACAATATCCAGGCACAAATGTATTTAATTGAATTGAATGTGCTAAAAGTACGATTTTCTCTAAAATAATGATAATAATTTTTAAAAAAGCATTCCGCAAATGAGAAATCTAGTTGGATTATTTGTTAGTTACACTATTTTAGGACTGACATCATCATTTTGAAACATGATCAATTGATGAGGATGACACCAAATTTGTACAAAACGGTCAATATAAACTATAATATAACAGTAGTATAGTACAGAAATGTATTTCAAAACTTTACTTCACTCTACGACACACCCCTGATTCCGGAGATAAAACAAACCAAACCTCTCCACTTTACCGGGCAAATCTACGAAAGCTTCTCCAAACTTTCGCGATGCGTCAGAGAGAAGACGTTTGACCCTCGCCAGACTTTACGAGCACAGGTCCGTATATGTCATTTATCCACCGTGGAATCATAACCCAATCCATGATTTTGCCATGAGACACCGCGCCCACTAAAAATAAATTAGAAAGAAGCGATTTATGCATGTTTTTTAAGTCCATTATCGAAATTTATTAGATAGTTACAATACAAGCTCTGAATGTACAGAACGCCGACCCATGCCCCTGTTCCCGATGCCATTACAGCAACTGTACCTGTGGAACCTCGGAAATCAGAGCTAATTGAGCGAATAATCCGAATTTTTCGATCGAATTCCGAAAAAAAATGGATTATCCGGGATATTCGATAAAATATTTTTGATATAACAAAAAAAAAATAGAGTATTAACTTTGAGTGTCCTGTGAAAAAGTATGGAAAGAGCTAGCGACGATTCGCCCGATACTGTTTAGCTAGGGTTTCTGATTTCCTGAGCTTCTTACCTTCCCAGGAATTTCCGGGAAATTCCGGGAACATAACAGTATTCCTGGGAGTTCCGGAAATGCATAAAAATTTGAAAAAAATCTAAAAATTAGTTATTTTTAATTGATGTAAATAATACTTTTACAAAATAAGGGTATTCATAAATTCCCAAATTTATTCTCCTTCATATATTGAGTCACAAAATACAAATAAAATAGATTACTTATTCATTTTTAAAGACTTATTTAAGGAAGCATAAGCAATCTATGTTTTTATTACTCAGCCTAGTTCTTAGCCTTTTTATGAACATCCCGGCAGCAGAAAATGTCCTCTCAGCTTCAGCTGATGTTGAAGGAATTGTTTTCAAGGCCTCATCCAGTTTTATAATGTTTGATGATCCATTTTCTGTTCAGTCAAATAACTGCAATTCTTGCCTCACTATCTTGCTCAAGCTGGAACTCTTGCTAGTTGAACAACGTAGGTCCTTTGTCTTTGAGTGGATCGCAGTTGCTAATTTTTAACGTTAAAGATTTCTCTTCCAAAGTTTCCGTGCTCTCTTCTTCCGCGAAGAGTTGGACAGTGATTTGTCTTCCTCGCAAAAATTCATCCCTGTCATAATTATTTTATTTTATTGAATCATAGTTTTGTTTTTGGTATAAGTGAAAGATCAACAATAACTGCAGCATCATCATACTTTCTCCCAAAATTTAGATATTGCATTAATCCAACGAAACTAACATAGCGTCTCTCACTAATGCTTTGGACCAGAGAACGTTTCCTATTCTTAGCGAATTCTCAATTTTCTTGATTGAACTCTCCAATAACGAAAGCAATAATAACGACTCCAATAATACTCCTTCGGCAGTTAGTAAAGTAGCCTTTTGACTGCACAGTTATGCTATGCCAATTTTTACTGGATTCAATTCCGGCTTCCTGCTAAAATTGCAGTGAGTTCCCAGATTAAACATTAGCCAAAATTTGTTCTAATTAATGCTTTTGAATTTTCTGATTTTATCTCTAAAAATCTTTCAAGCATCGCCAACAAATCCCTTATGTTTTTTATAGTTTCAGTTATATTAGTCATAGAATATCTCTACATAA
>BGPR01031173.1:0-18208 GCA_013235015.1 Araneus ventricosus | reverse complement strand
AGCATGTAATAAGGGCAAGGTTGTGTATGTGTGTGTGGTCTGCGGTGTGGCCTTGAACGCGTCCAGACTAATCTATCGGACTATGCAGCCAAGAAATTAAAATAAGATAGCCTCTTGAATATCGTAACCTCAAGTTTCAAATTTTAAATTTGAATCTAGAAATTCTTTTTGACGGAATGTTTGAAGAGCCATTGATTTTTCTATCTAATTTCTAATAGAATGGTTCTCAAATAATTGTACCATAAAATAATATAGACTAATTTGAGTATACCATTTCCTATTTCAATGAAGTTTTGAATTTATCTAAATTACTGAATTTGAGAATTTTTTAAAAATCAGTCAGTTTTGCACCAATGTTGTCTGTTTTAAATTTGTTGTGAATCCGATCTCTAATAAATAATTATTATTTTCAATTTTTTTCAAATGAATTCAAATTGTCTTGTCGACGAAACGAAATGGTTGGAAAAATATCTTTTATCGTTTTTTTAAATTATTTGGGCTGCTAGTTATTTTTCTCATCGAGTTCCAAAAGTGAAACTTCTTCTGAATCGCTTTGATTGCTAATTTTGATAGGCGACTTTGTGAGGATACGCTATGATCTTCACCTAAATAGAATTTATCATTTATTATTTTCGATTTTATTTAGGTTTTGTTTAATAACTATTTTCACGTCTAAATTTTAAATATTTTGATTAACGACTTGTACTGTGGAAGAAAAAAAAATAAGCAGGAAAATCAAAAATGTGTGTATCTTGTTTGATTACTTCAAAACTTTTTCATGTCATTAGGCTAGTCTTTTTTTTTTTTCCATTGTTAGCAAAGGATTCCTTAATGGGTAAATGGTGATCAAGTTAGTCGTTTCAGTTGTTTTTCAATATTTAATGCTAAATTAGTAAAATAAAATCTTATTTTGGGATTGTATAGTAATCATCATCAGTTGTTTATTGCAAATTTACTTATGTATCTTGGGGAAGAACTGTGAACTTTTATGAGTTTCAGTTCCTAAGTCTACCATTCAATCAGTCAATTAGTTTAATCCATAAAACATCATAAATTATATCTAAGATAATAAATATATTAAAACTTTTAAATATACTTTGAAAACCACCTATAAAACAAAGATAGTAAAACTGAGGAAGTGATTGTCAATTTTAGAATAATAATGGAGAAAAACAGGGAAACATTTCTTTTCATGTAAAATACAAATATACTGTCTTATAAAGTGGTATTAACAGCACTAAAAAGCCTGCCTTATATCTTCCTAGGATGTTGTTTATCAGATTAAATAGATATAAAAAAGTTGTTTACTAGTTGTTATATCATCTTATGAAAAGTAATATAGTCTGTAATCTCCTTGTGGTTTCCTCTGCTGTTTAATGTATTTCAAGGCTCCTTTACAATGATTAAAACATTCTAGCTGTGTGGATTTATACCACCAACTTCACTTGGATTTAATTTTCTCAAGCTGATCCTGTTTCAACAACTCATTCCCTTTGACCTCAAAAGAATAAATAATTGTATAGTGGGAGAACACAACAAGACTCTAATGATTAAAAAACACAAAGCATGTACAAAAAAATTAATGGCAACAACATTTCATTACCAAAATCGTCTAACTCAATTTGACACTTAACAATAGTAGAAAGAAGTTCATCAATTTATCATTTTAACTAATTCAGAAAAGGTTGGTTTTAAAGAATGAAACAAAGACTCTCCACTCATAAAAAAAAATAAATTACGTTATATTTATTTATGTTAAACCTAATATAATTTGAACCACATTTTCTAACCCTGAATGGTGATCCCTTTCTTCCAATTATAATTCCTCATTCTATCTTCCCATCTATAACTTTAATATTTTTTTTGTGAGCAGTATACTAGATAGGGAGATCTAGAAAATAAAATTCTGTCTTAAAAAACCCTGATATTTATATCCTGAAATATGATGAAATGGCATTAAAGAAATTAAAAAAACTGAAAAATACAAAGTAACCATAATTTACCGTGACCATAAAAGCATTTCTAGTGAAAATATACACTTTTATAAATATACTTTGAATTTTATAATAAATAATAAAATTTTAACTGAATATTCAAAAAAATTATAGAACTTTATAAAATATAACTAAGCAAATAACCTAAAAATCTTACTTATCGTTAACAATACTATAAATAGAATAAATATTTTCATTATAGGATGAAGAGATAAGAGTGAAGCAAAAGTTACTTGAAAAAATAAATACATGAAAAGTAGCTATTCTCAATAACTTTTCTACAACAGATGAATGGCCAGAAACAAAAAAGTATATACATTTACCGACTGAGTAGAAAACCAACATTAAAATATTTCTAAGAATAATGATGAAATTGCCTTTAAATGCATTCAATGTATATTAGCTGAAACCTAGCTGTTCAGAATCTAAATTTTTCTATATACTTAATTGCTTTTTTTTTCCACAGCAACACTCACTAACTTCCCCAAAAAATACATATATATTCCACTTGAATTTCTTCTGTTGAATTAAACTTTTCAAACTACCTTTACTACTTGTCAAGATATCTGAAACTTAAAAAAAGGTAGTTTGAAAAGGTAATTTCAAGCAAGAAATTACGCTAATAACTAATTAGAACTTTCAAAATGTGAAAATATACATTAAAGCCAAAGACAGATCAAAGTGAAAGAGGAAAGAGGAAAAATGTGTAACTTACCAAATTAAAACACTAAAGGAAGAATCCGCGCGTGAAATAATAACGACAGTGAGAATTGGAAAGAAGTGAAAAAACACAATCAAATTCGCTGCCTACCCAATGAAAACGACTCTGAATTTTAAAATAATTTTTTATATTACTTTGGCCCTCTGAAAGCTTAACTAATCACTATGCTAACTCGACTGTGAAGCTTCAAACGGGTTTAACTGCGTATGAGTAGAAAAGAAATCTAAATACATACATACTAAATACTAAAACCAGTGGGAGTGGTCTCCCCAAACTTTCTCTATATCTGCTCCAAACCATAGGAAACCAGCTGGCATTAGTCACGCTCTTTCTTGAGCCAAAAGAAATGGCAAAGAAACCAAAATATGCACCTTAGAATGTCTTTTCAACCAATTGAACCAGGCACGATCTACAAATTAGACAAGTTGCAGACCCCACCTATTTTATTCTACCGTCAGTGTTTAGGAGTTTGTGTTTCAAGTATGCAATTATAGAGATTGAGGAGATATAAACCTTTGTTTGATTTTAACCAAAAATCTGATGGTTGACCTATCTGCGATAAACCAAAATTCAAATTTTGTACATCTAGCTATTTAAATTTTTGAGTTATTGTTCATATAAACAATTTATTTCAGACTTCCTGCGGGATGGATTTTGTCCAAAATTTCACACAGATATATTATGTGTAAATATCACATACCAACCTCCCATCCCTCTAACTTTAGAATTGCTTCCTTTTCAAGCATTTGCTGCAAGGATAGACAGATATGCACCCAAAATTGTGATTTTAGACTCCTCGGGAGGTTTCAAACATGAGATCATCAAAATCTGAGGTTTGAATTCTTTTGATTTGATTGTACATTTTCTTGTATACTTCGTGGAGGTTAGGAAAGTAAAAATTGTTCTTATATATACCAACCACCCCAGTAGCCGAACTTCAAATAGGAAATTAATTCAATTAACTTCATGGCACTCATCTTTTAGTCTTTTACAAAGTTATTTGAATTTAAAATTATGGTAGAGAATTTAATCCATAGTCTTCTAGACATAATTTGTTCAGTTCATGAACGTCTTAAGGGATCTTGGGTAGCTCCATGCTAATGTGTAACATCTAATCTGATTGCTAGCACCCAACTTCACTCTTTCTTCCCTGCTAAAAAAAATATGTATCATTGTTTTCACAAAAAAACATTTCTAAATATTAAAATAAGTAGTACATTTTATCCACAGTAATAGCCATTGTTACAATTGATTAAAAGAATTAAAAAACATAGCATTAAACATTAAAGACATTCCTGTAGCTTCACAATAAAGAGATAACAAGCAAGTAGTCATTTGTTTAAATAATGTGGGGAATCCTCAGCATTTTATTTTTTTAATCAATTGAAAAAAGTTTCAAAATGAATAATATTAAAACAAATTTAGGTAGTTATATTATTTTTAATATTTGTAACCAAAGTTCAGCCTCTGTGATGAGGCAAGTAAAAATGGATCCATCTTGGCTTTAGAAGTATCGTTTACATGCCCAAAACAGGGAGCTCCTGTTTGGGTTTTAAGTTATAGAGATTTTGCTTTTTTTTCTATATTTTCCTGAATCACCAGATAATATAATGTCAGAAAGATACAAGTATTACTGTTCCCAATGTTAATACAAACTATAGCACCCAATGAGTAATTTGACTATATTATATCTCAAAGTACAAAGAAAAAATACAGAGTTCTAAGTCACAATAGTCAGTTGGTTTCTGGTTCACATATATGAGATTTAATTACTGATTAACTTTTAAAGCAAAGAAGGGAACTACAAGTTTTTTCCTTCATTTGATTACATGAATTTAGAGATTTAACCTTTGAGGGGCAGTGGAGGGCTGTCCCAACTCCTTTTGAGATTTCTGAATAAAACTTTGCTCTGCTAGTGGCTTACTGTTTATATTATTTTCCATGGATATTCAAATATTTCATGTTTTTAAAATTACAGCACCATTCAAATTAGAATTAGAAGCATCCTAAATATGTTTTAAATCTTATGACTTTTTGATGATGAAAAAATTGCTTTCATCTCAGAGTGTTAAAAATAAATTAGTAGAATTTTGATGTACAAATCATTCCTAACGAAAATTCCAAACTAAAATCAGGTCTTCAAAATGTTTCAATTTACTTTATCAACTTATCACAATTGAAAAAAAAGGTGGATTAAATTGACCCTAATAACATCTAGGGGTTTGCTTTGAATTGTACATGCCACAAATTAAATCTCTAGATTGTTTTCTCGGCCTGCATTTGGATTTTTTTTTATATTAATTGGTTTATTAACTAATTTAAAAATTAATATTTTAGAGAAGAAAATAATTTATATTCTCTAGAGTAATCTAAAGTCCATAAAAAAAATAAAAATTAATTCTTCAAAGGTACAATGTAATATTTAAAAAAAAAATGCCATACCTGAATTGCATTATGTGTGGAATTCAGCTACATATTCCCTGTATTTTTTTTTTTTTTTAAGACAATGAAATTCTGTTAGATTCATGCAAAAATCAGGTTCTAGCTTCATTCCTTCTGCATAGAACAAAGGCCTTCTTGAATTTTCATCCGGGCCCCACTTGGATTCTATTATTACCTAGCTTTTTAAAATATACCCATTTTTTCCTATAGCCATTGTATAGTATATTTTGTTCCAGTTTACTAAATGTATCCAAGGGAAGGTACCAGTTTTTTCCAGCAAAGGATCTGATGAGCTGGCAAAGTTCTTAGGTCCGCTCTTTGCTAGCCATTGTATGAATCAATCCCTTGGTAAATTATCCCATTTTACCTTTGTACAAAACTGCTAATATCCATTATGGAAATTAAGCTGCTAGTTTAGTGAGAAAAGCCAAAACTTCACTTTAAAATGTTAGTACAAACTCTAAATCAAACCACTGCATAAAAGTATAAAAAGAAGTGTGTATAAGACATATGTCGAAATCTACTCATTAACACGCTTGACTGGGATCATTCCTGCTTATTTCAGTGTGGTTCCTTCATTCCCTCACATTTAATTTTTTGGGAAATTACTGTATATTTGAAATTAGAAATGATTTTTTTATAAGATGATTTGTTGCATTTTAAAAAAATGCTGAAGTTCTCAAGAGATTTAGATTCATTGTTTGATCATTTGAGACTAATGATTTTTTAGAGGAAATTGATTCCTTATAATTAGAGAGTCCCAAAAGACTAATTTAATTTATTTTTCTGAATTGGCATATTTTTTTTTTTACAAAACATGCTGATTTTTTGTAAATTGTAGAATAAAATAATATATTGCTCTGAACAGGTGAACCTGAGGATGATGGAAAACAAACCAGTTGTCTAGGGAAGAAATTGCTTGCATTATCTCCAGTACATTTAAGGAAATTGTATCCAAATAGCAAAAAAACATTAAAAGTTTGACTTTAAACATAAATTTTCGATTTTAGCTATGACCTCAAAAGAAATTCCCCATTTCCATATTACCTGTGTGGGATGTGTGTATGGGAATCTAATGTACTGTAGAATTAAAAATTTCAACTTGATTTACTTTTAAAAGTTACAGGCTTTTGAAAATCCAAAATTTCAAAAAAAAATCCAAATTTTGAGTTTAAAAAACTGAAATTCTTTTGGTGATAAACCTTCTATAGTAGCATTATAATTGCTGTAAAAAATTCTTGGCTGCTCTGAGATGATTCCATGCTTCTCTCAAGAGGACTGGACAATATACTATGAGCACTTGGACCCATGTAAAAAAATGATGGTCAACATGATACTACCTGATTTACATTATTTTACACCACAATCTATAATATGACCTCAAGTGTAATATTTAACGCCATGAGAAATCTACCTTTTAATAAAGTTAGTTTCCAGCTCAATTAAATGGGTATAATGAACTTGAAAACTTGAATATGTCTCTCATGTCACTCCAGGTTCCTGCATAATGAGGCTCTCTGTTCCACTATTTTGAAGTAGTTTTACTATGGATACCTTTCTATTAAAAACACTTAAAACTTGGGCGTAAAAGTGCATTGATATTTTACAACCAATAATATGGACAAAAGTATTGATATACTTATAATCTGAATGTATTTCATCGCCTGTTTTACCCTTGATTTGTATCTGCATTAAAAAAAGTTTTGATATTCTCTTCTTACCATACTTGGGAAAAAAATGTTTTGTGTTCTAGAATAGTTCTAAAATTGCTCTTTAAAACATTGTCTCCATGGTCACCCGTCTGGTCTTCTCCTTTTTCTTAAAAAAGTCATCCCTTGGGTCTAGCTGAGATGATAAATTGCTGCAAGCACATCTCTTTATATCTACTAATGTCATTCCCTCCCAGCCTACCCATTCACCACTCATACTGCATGGGAGAATCTCTCGTGTTATTTACTTGTACAGCCTTTAGTGGAATGAATTCTGCATTCCATGGTATTTTGGGAAGCAGTGAACACTCTCTGTAGGTTACCTTGTCACAGGAATGAGACACCTAGAAACCTTTGAATCTTGTGCAGTCTGCCAAGCAGAGTTTAAATCAATGGTGTTTATTAGACAGCTTGAAATGATTTCACTTTATGTAAGTGAATCAGATTCCTTTTAAATGTTCTGGACAGAATTCAAATACTTTATTGATGTCAATATTTCATTAAAAATGGCCTGGAGACTTGCTTGGTTTGTTTAAAGTCCACTACTGAGGTAAGTTTATGAACAGGTCCGGAACACTTTGTCGACAAACAGCATAGGGCCCAACCTATGAGATCATCCATAAACAGAAAATTACATACTATACCGTTATAACCAACAGGAATAAATGAAGTAAAACAACAAATGGTGCAGAATTAAAACATACCATAAGAATTGACTGATAGGTCCAATAACTTGAATTGTAATCTATCTAAAGCATTACTGAGGTCAATATCATAGTTCTTAAATGACACAAAGCACAAACAAACGTCCACCACCCCGGCAAAAAACACGTTGCCTTTATGGATCTTACAAGTCCCAACTGATTCTGAAATAAACATCGCACGAACTCCCTTGCCATATACTGACCATATATACGATCTGTAAAAACTCTGATCTTTAAACCCGAATTTGGATTTTGAAATTCCCTCGATTTTCAAAGCCTGTAACTTTTAAAAAAAGAAGCAAAATCTCAGAGTTGAATTTTGTGAATACAGTGGTCCCCTACCCCACATCCCTACTCTGGAAGTATTATGGAGAATAGATTCCTTTTAGAATTATATGCTCTCAAAAATTGAAATTATTGCTTTTAAAGCCAAACTTTTAAGCTTGTTTTAAGGTTTGGGATAATTTTAAATGTGTACTGAGATACAAAGGCTACTTCTTCCTGAATAAACTGTTTTGCTCGGTTTTTGTTTCATCATCCTCAGGTTCACCTGTTCAGAGCAATATAAGTTAACACAAACCTACAATTGCAAAAATCAGCATGTTTTGTAAAACAAAAATGGCTGCCATCGGAATTCAGAAAAAGATAAAAAAAATTAAAATTAGTCTTTTTGGACTCACTAATGATGTAGGAATCAACATACAAAAAATCGTTTGATTATAAAGTGGTCAAGCAACCAATTATTTTTTTTTCTGGATCACTTGACATGGAATGACCCCCACTGAAACAATTTGAATTTCAATGCAATAATGAAAAGTATTGTTGTAAATTATACCTAAAAATATTTTTAAAAATTTATTAAAATTAAGAGAAAAAAATTGCACAGCAACTTAATTAATATCATTGGAAAGATAATTTTTTGCATATTCAGGTGGTGTAAAAATAACTTTTGTGCTGTAATATTTTCTGATGATTTTTGCTCTGATTTTCTGGAGTTATTAAGAAAAAGCTCAAAAATTTCACTTACTTTTCAATTAATTAAAATTTCAAACAATGGGTGGTAAATTTCAAACAATAGGTGCACATTCCCACACTCCAAAGCACGTTTGTGGCAAATTTTATAGTTCTAGGTCCAGCAGTCTGCCCTGTAGAGTGCCAACACACACACACTCTCCTTTTTTATTAGTAGATATACCAGGTAAGTCAAAATGAATATAGCGATTACAAACGGCTATAACTATTTAATGGCAAAGAATTTATAGATAAGATTAACACAAAATGTAGACGGAACTTCGAAATTTCTTTATGTAAGGCGCAGGTGCAATGAAGCAGAAACCTACGCATGCGCGAGTTGAAACTTCGCAACGATAAGAAACCTGTTCATTGCGGGCGTCTCATTAACAAAAATGGTGAGTCCCGTGCAGAAAGCATTCTGTGTGTTAGAATTTAACAAATGTCATTCTGTTATCACAGTGCAGAGAAGATTTCGTCAGCGTTACAATCAAGAACCTCCAAATGCGAACAACATACGCAGATGGCATCGGATGTTTGAAGAAACAGGATGTCTGTGCAAAGGGAAAACTAACGGAAGGCCACGTGTTTCAGCAGAAAATGTTGAAAGAATTTGCCGTACGTATGAACGAAGCCCATGGAAATCGACGTACGAAGGCAGTAGGGAGTTACAAATGCCACAAAAAATGGTATAGTGCGTTCTCAGAAAGAGGCTGAAAATGAATCCATACGTAATTCAACTTGTGCAGCAATTGAAACAGGAAGACTACGGCAAACGTATGAATTACGCTACGTTTATGCAGGAAAGCATGGAGGATGAAACAATGGCTGATTATCTCATTGTTGATTGATTGAAGACGAATCAAACTTCAACATAAGTGGGAAGGTTAATCGGTACAACAGTCGAATATGGGGTACGGAGAAGCCTTCCACTGTAATTGAACATGAACGTGACTCAGCGAAAGTTAATGTGTTCTGCGCAATCTCATCATATAAATTGTACGGTCCTTTTTTCTTCAGTGAGCGAAGTGTTACATCAAATGTTTACCTTGACATGCTTGAGGTGTGGTTAATGTCACAGTTGACTCTGATTCCACGGATTACATCTTTCAGCAAGATGGAGCACCCCCACACTGGAGTACACAGGTTCGCACATTTTTAAACCAACATCTTCCAAAGCGTTGGATCGGTCGAAGTGGAGATGCCGACAATGTCTTCTGCTCTTGGCCACCGAGATCTCCGGACTTGACACACTGCGATTTTTTTTCTATGGGGCTATGTGAAAGACAGGGTGTATGTGCTTCCCATGCCCAAAACAATTGAAGAACTCAAAGTACGCATTTGTAATGCACTTGCGTCGATGACTGAACAAATGCTTCAGAATGTATGGCGTGAAATGGACTACCGCCTAGATGTTGTCCGCGTGACCAAGGGAAGTCACATAGAACATCTATGACGTATGTATACAAAATTTTGAAGTTCCGTCTACATTCTGTGTTAATCTTATCAATAAATTCTTTTCTACTAAATAGTTATAGCCATTTGTAATTGCTATATTCATTTTGACTTACCCGGTATATAGACTAAAATCCCATAGCAAAAGAAGCGTTATAATTTTGCCATTTTTTTTTTTTTAATCTTACCAATATACTAAATTTTGCAAGCTGAGAATTCATTATTAAACACTATCTGTTATTAGAAGATATAATTTCAAAATTTGTGAGGGAATAATTTAGATTTGTTTAACAAAAAAATATAACCATTGTTGGTATTATTTGGAAACAAATTTGACCCACAAAAGTATACTTCCTATTAATTACTTACATCAAAAATACATGAGTTTTTCAATTTTGTATAAATATAATAATAATAAAGAATAAAATATGAAAATTACCAGAAACAGACAATGAATTCACATTTTCTTCAGCATTTTTTGTAACTTTTTCAAGACAAGCTTGAGTAGAACAAAGATGTTGCCATAACTACATAAGTAAAATTTCAATATTCAATGCAACATAACTACGCATACAGGTAATTCAGTGATAATTATATATAAATATTGGAATAAATATATAATCAAAGACTTAATGTAATGAATAAGAAATGGTCATAAAGAAAATAGCCCGAATCCATAAATTTACATATATAAATAAAACAAATATCTTTAATTCATCAATTTTTCTAATGATTCTAATTGAGCATTTTTAATGAAACTATGCATTTTCCTTATTTTTTTTATCTCTATCGTAAAGAGTAATAATTCAACTAATAAATACATCAAAATATATCTAAAGAATCTTATTACTTTCTTGAATGAGATTTATTGGAAGCATTTAAGCGCAAAGCAAAAATTATGTAAGTTTCAGCTCTTTCTCAACATTATTATTTTAAGTAAAATGTTGCCTGGAAATCACTATCATATTTAGGAATTTCTTTTCATTTTTTTTTTATCTTGTCAATTTTAACACAGAAGTTAGGAAAAATATAATTCATCATAATATTGATAATTTCATATCAATTGCTTATAAGGATACAGAACAACTTGATAAAGGACATGTTATAAAGAAATATTATAAAGGGAAACTAGAGAGAGAAATTATTGCAAACAGACATAATTACTTGTTACTTTGACTTAATTACAGATTTAAATATTAAAAATTCACAAATTCAACGAACAAGTCAGGCATCTCATTGTTTGCAAAGGTGTTAATACAGAAGGTTTTTTTAAAAGAAGAAATAATCAAAGATCCTTATCTGAGGAACGAGAATAATAAAATATGATAAACTGAAGTATCTGTAAAAAAAAGCAATTAACATATGAAAAGTCATTCAAAACAAGTTGAAAAGTGGTAAAATTATCCAACAATTCAGCAGAAAATATTCAACACTGCCTGAAAAATGATACTCCTGAAATACAATGTAGCAAATGAAAACACATTTCAAGATAAGCCAAAATTTCAAATTAAAAGAAAATTTTTTTTACAAACAATATTTCTGATTTCACTAACTATTACTTCAATTTAAAAAATACAAAACTTTTTCTTTTATAAGGTTCAAGAATATACAAATTTCTGACCAAACATACTGGGATTTTCATAAAAAAAATGAAATAAAAATAACAGTGGGGAAAAACATGCAAGACAGTAATAAAAAATTAATATCAATTCTAGATTAAGTTCAGAGCTCTTAATGCAAATAAATTACTACTACTAAATAAAAATGAAAGCATTTTATTTATGATTCATAGGACATGACTTATTTGTAGAAAAAAGAAGAAATAACTGATGTTAGCATATTAGATCACAACTGTCCAAAATGAATCTAGGTATTCTTCAAACAAAAATAATCAACAGCAGATGCCTTAGCATAAATGCTAGAACTTAAGGTATGAATATTTTCAATTAATGGAGGGCAGTGATAGAAGAATCACACAATTTTTCAAATACAGTCTACTATATTATGGTATAAATAATTACTAAAATTTGCTCCATAATATTCATAGGAATAAACTACTTGTAAAAAGCAAATCATAATGTGAATTTTTTAACCACTAAGAGTTATTTAAAAGATATCAACAAAACTAAACTTAAAAAATTGTCATTTTAGAGAGACTGACTTAGCATACATAACAAAATTTTTATTTCTTTTTATTTTCAAAATAATGAAAATTAATTTATCTTCAAAATTCTAAAAACAAAGTATACGCTACAAAATTCAATGAGAAGGCAAAAATTAAACTATTAAAAAACCAAAATCGGTAACATTAATAAATTGCTTTTAAGTAAAACATTTTTTTTTTTTTCATAACAGAAATGAAAAAAGACCATTCAAATACATACCTTATTGTTAACTTCCTTTAAATTCTTTATTTCTTCATGCAAGTTTTGAGTTTCTTTCAACTCAAAAGAAGCATTGAAAGAGTTACATAATCTGTTCTGATTATCTAAAGATATGTTTTCTAAAACAGAATGACTTTTAGGAACATATATTTGCAAGCTACTTTTTGAATTTGATCCATCAGGGTAAGAAAGTAAAGGATCACTATGATGACGCCTGTGATCATATTTTGGGATGGATTTATGTTCAGAAGAGTCATTTAGCATATCACGAACATCACTGGTATGTTGTATATCATTACATAAATATTCAAAAAAATCCCTGGAATTACACTTTCCTGCACATATGCCACTTGTTGTAACTTGTTCCAAGTAAGGCAATTCCTTCTTTTGAACACACTCAAAAAGTTCTTTACTTTTACTATCAACTTCCATCATTATGTCAGTTAAACCATTGCTATCCTTGTTCGAAGCAGAACTAGAACACATTTGAAAACTCACACATGCATTTTTCACATAAGTTGAACTTAAAGATGTGCTACTTGAGAACATTGAATTTTCATTTTTAGTTTCTGTTGAAAAATCAGGAACCCAATTTGTGGGCAGAGAACCACACCCAATGCTATTCCCAACTTTTCGCTGAGTTTCTTTTGAGCACAGTTTACTTTCATCATAGTGTTTTTTTCTGCTGGATGGATAAGTACCTACAAAAAGAAGATAAAACATAGCAAGTTCTGATGAAACACAAATTTAAAATAACCATTAGCTCCCTGGTGGAAGTAAACTTCATATGATGAATGACCTAAGAGGAAATACTCCTCATAGGGGATGAATAATATATTTGCAAGAATTTTCCATTACCAGATCATGCATAATATGTGACAATGCCAATCTTAAAGATGTACAACTGCATAGTTCAATCTAAAATATAGATGTTATGCAATACTAAATGCCAAAAAAGTGTAAAAAAATTAAGGCATATTAATACATAAGATATGTGATGAAAAAGCTGTCCAAGAAACAATACTTGTATCGCATGCGTTTTCATGTATACAGTTCAAACAAATTTTGCAAAAGAATACCAATCATGCACCATCATTTTGTTCAATTTCATGTTTCACTGTTTTTATTAAGAGAATCTGGCACAAAATTAACCAAACTGATAGTAATTTTCCAGCATTTTCATCCAAACAACCCAGCAAACAAATTTTCATGAATTCTTTAAATTTTTAAGCACAGCAGAAAGAAAGATTAAAGTGTAATGAAAAGTAAATTATTGTAATAATTTACTTTTATATTGTATTGAGTAAATTATTTCGATTAGATTCAATAAAGAATACATGGTTTTACTAATAATGTAAATTAGCACATATCAATCAAACTGCAACAAATATAAATCAAAATTCTACAATATAATGCCAAAACTCTTGCAAATACTTTTAAGTTTCAACAAAACTATACCTGAGGGAGAAATGGTAAGCTGATCAGAGTAACGACGCCGTGGAGGTTTAGGAGGTGGTGATCGAAATTTAGATGGCATAATTTCCATTGTGGCTTCAAATGCCTCTAAAAATTAAAAAAAAAGAATTAATTAGAAATATAAAAAGATAGATTTTCAGTTACAATAATCAAAGTGAATGCTGAAATAACAAAAAATTCAGTGAGGAACAACACAATAACAGAAATGTATCAGCACATAATCTGTTTCTATAACTTAAATGAAGTGATAAAATAATTCCAAGTAAGGCAATTTCTTCTTTTAAACACACTCAAAAAGTTTCTTTACTTTTACTAACAGATTCCATCATGTGAGTTAAACCTTTGCTATCCTTGTCCGAAGCACAGATAAGTAAAAATAAAAACATATTTCTAGCATAAAAATGGAAGAAAATAAATAATAAAAAAACAGAACATAATACTTTTTCCCTTGACAACTTTTCTTTGTTTGTTTCTTCATTTAGTCTCCCCCCCCCCCATATAGCACCAATATTCCCATGTTTAATTGTTTAATTTTGAAAGGGCTTATACAATATTTTTTGTTGCCAAGGGAAAAAATCATCCAAAGAGATAATACTACATCTGTTCCAAAAAGAAGATAGGGAGAGTGGTATGGACATACAAAAAATAAATATGAATCTTAATTATTTATATGTGTACATCCCTAACAATCTTAAATGAAAAAAATAATTTAAACTTTGAATCTTTATTCAAGAAATTTTATATCTCTTTACATCCGTGCAATTTTTAAAGAAATTCAGAGAACTGATAAAAAACAATGCTGAATTTCAAGAAATAAATGATTTCTATATGTACAAGGGAAAATTAGCAAATCATTCAAGAGGCATTTCCAGACAATTAATTACACCTGCTTTGAGATTCTTACTTAGATGGAGCAATCAGTAATCTGTTGGTTTTTCTATTTAAAAGAATTTATATTCGATAAAAAACTCCAAAAATTCATGAATCTAATAATTTAAATAACAGGTAATACTTCATCTCAAATTCAGAATGCATGTAGTTGACTGACAAAATCACAATTCTGACATTAACAAAATACATATTGCCTTAAGAATAATAAAAGAAGATGAACAGCTTGGCGAGGCACGAAGCATTTCAAATATATTTTTAAAAATAGAACAAAATTTTATAAATATTCGAATACATAGCTAGCTTTCAAAAACTATTACCTAAGGACACACCAACCAACTGCTTAAAATATTCGTACGACACGTCCTCATCTGTTCAAAAATGCTTCAGAATCGAATAAACGTTTGAGTATATTCAAGTAAAACATGTAAACAAAAATATCCCAGAAATTATTGAAAACAGATTATTCTTATTCATTTAAAATGAGCACAAGAATCACTTCCCAAAGATTTTTTTAAATACCTGAAACTCCACACACTTTTTTGTTTTCTGAACACAAACCATAAACTGAAAGTTGTGAGCCTGAGGTAACGGATCAAAAGAAACAGGTTGCGTAGCTCTGCGTTAAAGGTATCCGTTAACTTTCCTTGTGTCGGTACAAATCGCACTATATTTGATAAAATTTAGCATTAAGGGGGTCTATTCTAGTACCCCCGGTTGGGTTGGGAGACGTCACTTTTCCCGTTGTTAACGTGCTGAAAAAGTGACGTCTCCCACCCCAACCGGGGATTACAGAATAGACCCGTAAAGCCATTAAACATCTAGCCATTTACGGGTCTATTCTCGTATCCCGGTTGGGTTGGGAGACGTCACTTTTTCCGCCCGTTAACGACAAGTGCGATTCTCGTACCCGTTTTTCCAACCGGTTGGGATCTCGCTCGGTCGAAAAAAGGACTCCGATTTCTCGCCAGCTCTGTACCTGGCGTAAACGCTATTCGCTAGCGAGAAGTGTTGTTTCTATATCAGAACTTATCAAATTTTCTTTTAAAATGGAGGCTGCAAAGACGTTAATTGTGTTTTTAAAGGGTTTATCAGGATAAATGTAATCCATTTGACCAATCTGAAGAAGAATTTATCAGTTACTTTAGATTTTTTAAGTATGCAAACAATCAATGATTTAAAAAAAAAATTATAAAATTATTATTTAAAAAAGAAAGCAAAATTAAAACTGGAACAAGAAAAAAGTTTTTTAAAAATCTTACAAAAATTAAAAAGAATAAAAGAATTTAGTTGTAAAAAGAAATGAAGTTAGAAAAATAAGAAAAATTACGACAATGTTTAAGATGCGCGCCATTGCAGCAGCATAACAAAAAACATAGAACTTCTTTAGATTTTTTAACATTGAGTGTGGAATGACTTTCCTCATTCCGTATATTTCATTACAATTTTTTTATTTGGATTTTAATTCAAAGAAATTTGTCAAATATTTACAAAGTAATTGCAAAATCTGACAATAAAATAACTTTTCTTGTTCCTTGATAAAGATGTAATTTTTTTTTAATGTTGTGAAAATTTGCTGAATTTAATAACTTTTCTTCATGTTTTATGTGTTTATGTAATTGGAAAAATAAACAAATGGTTTGTAATATTAATTTAGAAGATTTATTCATGTTAAAATAATTGGCATGGAAAAAAGTTTATTAATTTTCCTCTCTCTAGAAAACTGGTAAAATTACATCAATATATTGTAAAAAAGACTGCAATTTATGTTCTATAAATGTATAATATTATTATAAATGTATATTTTGTAAAAGATAAATAGTTTAACCTTCCCCTCCTTAACAATGGACTTATGAAAGCAAGAAAGATGCATTATAATGCATCTTATAAGAGCAGAAGTTAAATCTTCCCACTTCTTACCCTTGGTGTCTTTTGAAAAGATGCGATCAACTTTCCCACTTAAAATGTGTGGACATTTTTCAAAATAATACAACATAATTTCGGAATTGGGAAGCAAATGTACGCTTCGCCATAGTTCCTTTGGCGATTCAAAACTCGAACTGAATCCTTAACAAAAATATCGCGCGAGGATCGCTTGATTTGCTGCGCGCGCAGCAGAAATACGTCACTTCCTAGCGTAAAGCGAGATGTTCGAAACGACCGAGGTACGAGAATCAGACCCCTTCTTTCGGTTGAGAAAAGGCCATTAACGTCCCGCGATCGAAAGGCGAAACGCTCCCAACCCAACCGGGGTACGAGAATAGACCCGTTAAAAGGTAAAATGAAAGGATTCAACGTATAGTAATCCTGAACAATGGACTTTTGTTTATATGGGCATTTCTATGAAAATAAATAAGAAAAATAAACTGGTCACAGTGTTGAAAGACAACTTAACTTACAAAAACATTTAAAATTTTCAAAGAATAACACACAAGAACTATACATTTCAAATATACTATAATTATTATATACGAACACTATAAATTTTAAGATTTTATATTGAAAATATAACTTTTAAAGTTCAAAAAGTAAAAGAAATATTTACAAGTCCAGCTTTAGGGGATTTTTCACAGTCCTCCCACTTTTAGTTTTTAAAGCAACAGGTGCAGTGTCATTCCTAAAAGATTCACTGGAAACCTCGTTGTTAGCATTTTCATGCGTTGTTTCTTTTTGACAGTCTTTAAACCAGGATGAGGAAACTTCAAGTGGAAAAATTATTTGTACTGGTCGTAAAAGTTCTCCTTTAGATGTTCGCAATCTTACTAGTCTCGTAACACCATCTTTTCCAGGTAACAATTCAATAACGAAACCTAAAGGCCAGTCAGTACATTTCACATTATCACTTCCAATGAGCACAACTTCGCCAAGTTTAATTTCTCGTCCATGTTTCTTGTGTTCATTTCTTTGAATCAAAATTCAAATATTCAGATTCTAGGGTTTCTTACCCCTATGGGTGGGGGTTGGTTGGGTTCCACAGACGTCTGGAACCCACCAACCAGGTAGATAGACCCCTAAATCTTTTCCATTCAGTATTATGTTTGAGCGATTTTTGCATCTTTTGTTGTAGAACAACTCATCTGCAGTCTAAATCAGGAACAATTCCAATTGCCGGAAATCTCGCAAAATGAGTTAGGTGACAAGGTATCAGCTCAAATCCCTTCTGACACATGACTAAGTGGTCTAGATTTATAACTCGACTCTGTATTGTCACATAAGACAGTGACCATTTCTTTAAAGATAAAAAGAAACTTTCAGAACTCTTCTTAGATCTGCTTCACTCACACCAATAATCTTTCCCAGAAACCACCCCACCAGGAGGCATAGTAGGGGATTGAAAACCATTGTATTCTTCGTATACTGCTAAGATTGTGCAATCTCAGTCAGTTGATGACCGATTTCAAATAATTTGGAAACACCAATGAAA
>BGPR01031172.1:0-16335 GCA_013235015.1 Araneus ventricosus | reverse complement strand
AGTTATCGTCCATTTATCACTTGTTTCATTATTTTTCAATTGTTTACGAAATGATGTACTCATGCACTTTTTACAATATTTCTGGCGATAAATATATAGAGAAACTCTGTTTGTGGAAAGGCATCATAATTTCAAGTTTCCTTTATTCCATCGTATGGGGATTCTTTCTTATTCACTTTTTATGAAAAATCGCCGCCCACACACATCAGTTTCTACAACAACAACAAAAAAAACAGTCAGCAATGTATTTTATTTAATGTTAGCATTAGATTTAATTAAATAAATCTTTATCAATTTGGATATTTTTGTAATGAATAGTTCTGTTCAAAAATTAATTTTTAGAAATACCTATTTATTTGTTAAGTTAATTGTTTGTCATATTGATGTATAAATTATTTTCTTTTAGACTAGGTTTGAAGGTGTGCGAGTGACAGTTGAATCATTCATGACTTGGAAAGTGAAATTTGATCAAGAAATGGCTGAACTTAAAAAAATTCAAGCAAAAGAAGAAGTAGCTTCAAAAAAACTAACTGGTACCTTTATAGGATTTTCTTCTCTTTTGAAAATCAGTATTATATTCTCTAACAAAAGTTTTTATAATGAATATTCTAAATTTCTTTATTATGCTTTCAACTTGCTTGATTTATTATTTACTGCAGTTAATTCTTAAAACAGGATATATAAGATTTATTCACTATAGAAAAGTAACTGCTAGTACATTTATTAATAAAACTTCTAGAATATAGTAATACTGAAAATGTTCTCTTTAACGTATTAAAAGTTTTATAAGCTAATTCAGATGTGCCTCTTGTATATAGTTTATTGGGAGTTACCTGAAAATGTAAATTCAATTTTCATTTAAAATGAGAATAGATAGTAAAATTAATGTTGTATGAAAACTGCTATAAATATTTATCAGGATTGTTGGACAAAACTTTAATTTCTATTCTTCACATTTGCATAATGTATAGTTTGTCTGCCATTAGTGAAGAAGAGGATTTGAACCTCTTGTTTTGTTATGCCGTCATTCCAAAGATGGAAATGTTTATTAGTATATATATATACTAAAATTGGAATGATTTCATATTATTATGATGAATTATCTTGATGATTATTATGTGATTAAGTATTCATTATTATATGTTTTCTTTATGAATTCCAATTAGTTGATTTATCAGTTTTAAATGTTTTTAATATAAAATTAGTCTTCTCAAAATTGTGACTCCTTGTTATATCATCCTAAAAAATGCTGCCACACTCTGCACCACCATCAAAAATGTATAAAATTATAGGGTTTAAAAAAAATGGTAAATTTATAGTATTTTCTTCTCTTTCGAAAATCAGTATTATTATTCTTTAACAAAAATTTTATAGTGAATATTCTAACTTGCTTCATTATGCTTTCAACTTGCTTGATTTATTATTTATTACAGTTAATTCTTAAAACTGGATATACAAGATTTATTCACTATAGAAAAGCAACTGCTATCACATTTATTAATAAAACTTGTAGAATATAGTAATACTGAAAATGTTCTCTCTAATGTATTAAAAGTTTTATAAGCTAATTCAGATGTGCCTCTTGTACAGGGTGTAAATGATTTAAATCAATTGATTTTTTTAAAAAAATCTTTGATTTAAATCTTTTTTTTTTTTTAACTCTAGAAATCCTCTTGAAAATCTAAATCTAGCTAGTGCTGCCTTTTTCTTCGTCAGTACAACCTTTCTTCTTTATTTTTGTCCCTCGGGTGTATCCTCACTTGACCATTCTTATCTAATAGAAGATTTGTGCCCATCTAAGGCAGGCTTTCGGCTTGCCAACAATATCTCGGATCTGATTGTCACAGGATTTAATAATAAAAATCTTATTAAAAAAATAAAGTAAAGGGAGCCTTTCAGTATAAGAACGCAAAGGCCACATCTGCAGGGGTTGAAAGAATGTTTTCAACCTTTGGTTTCGTACACACTAAATTAAGAAATCAATTAGGGATGGAAAAGGCTGCCAAACTGGCATTTCTGTTCAAATCTTTAAATAAATAATATTATTGTTATTGCATGTGTTTAACATTTCTGTAAAGCTTTATTTCTTATTTCTAAAATCTTTGTTTTAAAATTTATAAAGTAGGTAAATCATTATACAATCTGTCAATTCAATTCTGCTATGCTCCCGAAGTTATCCACTTGGGACAAAATACTTTCGAATAGTTATTTTATTTCGTTATTTGCATGACAAACAAAGAAATATTGTATTTACAAATTTATACTAATATCAACTACTATATTACCAGCTCTCTCTATATAGAGTAGTTAAACTTATTTAAAAAATCTAATTTTTTTTTAAATCTGATTTTAGTCAAAAAAATCTGATTTAAATTTTTAAAAAAAGTCTGATTTAAATTTTAAAAATCTGATTTTTTTTATTTAAAAAAAAATCATGATTTTTTTACACCCTACTCTTGTACATAGTTTATTGGGAGTTACCTGAAAATGTTAGCAGGGATCGATTCAGGGTTGTTTTTTTTTAGATACCCATTTATGTGAAAAAAAATATTTGTGTAGGGAAAAAAATTATTTTTGTGAAAAATGAAATTATTTTTGTGAAAAAAATTTTTATCATGTAAAACCTTCAATTTTACCAGTCATATTTCTATATTTTGCATTTAATATCAAAAGTGTTTCAGTGAACTAAATATATGCAGTAATTTGATATAATACTGAAAAAAATACTCGTATATATATTTTGTGCAATGCCTCATTCAAAAACTTTTAAAAAAGAAGTCATATTAAAAAAATAATAGTGGTTTATTGTTAAAAGTATGTTGAAACATTGGAACTTTCTGTTAACAAAACAATTATGCAGAAATGCATCTTCACTTTTAAATTCAATGGGATGTAGAAAAGTAAGGATACCTGATACTGGGCAAATTTTCGAGAATTGTTGTTTGTCCGTGGAAAAATTTTAAAAAGGGATCGTTTTTATAAAATGAAATTTTGTAAAAGGGCCGTTTTTACGAATTTTAATTTTGTGAAAGGACCGTTTTTGTGAATCTGAATTTTGTGAAGGGGCCGTTTATATGAAGTAGAATTTTTTGAACGGGCCTCAAAATGGCCCCAATTTTCTCCTGGTTCGACCCATGGTTACTTCAATTTTCATTTAAAATGAGGATAGTAAAATTAATGATGTATGAAAACTGCTAGAAGTATTTATCAGGATAAAAAAAAATATATGCAATTCTGGATTTTCTTATTTCATTGGTAATTTGTAGTGAATCTCTGAATGACACCTAGATAGTGCTGCCGATGGAAATGGAGATAATTCTTTAATTTGAATAATGAAGACAGTTATTGACACCCTGTTCAGTTTTTGTCTTTCAGTCAGAGTTGCCGAATTTGGACCAGTATCATACTTCAATTGTACCATAAAAAAAGCAAAGAATGTGGTCAAATTGGGCAACAATGTAAATGTGGGATATTTTTTTTTTTTTTTTCCCTTAGCGAAAATTCATACTTCAGTTTTATTAACCCTTTTAGGACGACTGTCACGAGGGCGGCTGTCCTCAAAGGGTTAAATATATGGGCTATAAAAAAACAACTAATGTTGTTAAATTGGGCAACAATGTAAATGTGGTTTATGGAATCTTTTATTAGAGAAATCTCTATGTTGTTGCAGTTATAGAACAAGTGTTTGCATTTAGATATAATCAATTAAATGCTTAAAAAAAGACTGATTGTCCTTACGCTGTTTGAAAGTAAATAGCAAAATCTTTTATTATGTGCTCAGAGAGAAACTTGTTGTGCGACATTTTTTTAAAAAAAATAAGGTTAGATGATTTTGTTGTGGTTGTCAAAAAGAAAGAAACTAAGGACACATGGTTTTGTATCTCATGTAAGGAAACAAATTAAGATGAAGAAATGACACACACACACACACAGCATGTAAAATGTCATAATTGTGTGCTGATGTGAATTTGAGAATTAAAAAATACTTTGCATTAATTATGCTTAAAAAATTTGGTAGCTCAGTTTGGGAAGCCATTAGTTCAATATGGGAAATCACTTTCCTTAATTCAACTCATGACACAATTTTTGTGGTATTTTTTTAAGTGTATTTCTTAAAAAACTAATTATATTGTTTTAAAAATGAACTACAAAAAATTTTACTCTTTTTTTTTTTTTTTTTTTTTTTTTTTTTATAGTTAAACTCACTTCTCTACCCTTATACATTAAAGCAGTGTGAGTGGTCTCCCCTAAACTTTCTCATATACTTTCAAACAAAGGTGTAAACCCCAAGACCCAACCGCATAAAAATTGTGGACCTATGGGAAGGTCCAAATGCCATGAGAACTCCGATTATTTCCCCAGAGACAGTGGCAACACTTAAAAACTACAAAACAAATGAAAATAAAATATGATAAGTGGGAGCAGAATGCACCAAAAGAGAAAAAAGGGACTGAAAACGGAAGAAAAAGCATCAAGCAGGTGTTATTACGTGAAGTCAGGGCTGTGTTAGATAAACCAGTATGCATGCACATGGAGAATCGGATTAGAAAATTGAATATGCAATTTGAATGCCTTTTTTTAACCGACTGACATGACAATTGGACACAAATCTGCGATTAAGATTAGAAGGCCACATACAAAATTTCATTTATCGTACTGATTTTGTTAAGAAGTTATTAAGTTCAAAAGTATGCAATTATACAGACCGACGGACAGTCAACCCTGTGACGGATTGGACCCAAACTTTTATACGGACCTACATTCATGACAATTAAACTGTGTACCGAATTTTATTCATATAGCTATTCAAGTTTTTGAGTTGTAGTGTTCACATGAAAGTGGACAGACAAACAGACTTCCCGTAGACAGATTTTGTCCAAATTTGATAGAAACTTACAAATGATGTGTAAAGATCACATACCAAATTTCATTCCTGTAGCTCTAATAGTTTTCAAGTTATTGTGTTCACAGACAGACATAATTCAAAAATTGTGTTTTTTGGACTCAGGGAGGCCTAAAACGCGGAGATTCGTCAAAATCTCGAGTTCGAATTTTTTGACGATTACAATACTTTTTTTTTGTATACTTCGTATACGAGAAAGTAAAAATGTTCAGATGGTACCAATTCTGCAACCTTCCTTACTAATTGTTCTGATTATGAATTATTCTTATTATGTTAAAATACATAGAATAAAAGTTTGTCAATCACCCAGCTAAAATCAAATCTTGTTTTCGCACTATTCATTTGATATTTTGCTGAGATTGTTCTGGGATAGACTTTCGTCTAGAACCTGTAATTTAATTTAAAGTTGAGTTGTTTAAATAAAATTACCATGAATTTCATCTTAATTAAATTTTAGGTTTATTATTGTTACCCTAAATGTTTATTAAATATAACATGGTTCCCACACTCCTTGAAAAAAATCCTTGAATTTTATTTTCCTTACTCAGGGCCCTGGAAAGGTATTTGATTTTTTGTTGGGTCCTTGAAAAATAAACAAAATGTCCATCCGATATTTTTTGGGACAGAAGAGAAATCCAGTTTGTGACTTGATTTTGTCCTGAGAATTCCACCACCAGGAAAAGGGTGTTTGTATGGGAATGTTTTCAATCATCAATCTTTTCTCCCTTCGTATGTTTAATCTGACAATACAGTAAAAGCTCAGAGGGTATTTCTTCGTCGAGTAATGAGGCCGCGGTGACCTAGTGGTAAGGTCTCGGTTTAGGGGCCAGAGGGTTCGAGGTTCGAAACCTAATTCCACTGAAGATCCATCCTGTATGCGGCCTGTTGCCCATTAAACATACGTAGTGGCCAAATATCCTCCCGTTGGTGTGGCGTGGAAGTTTGGAGAGGCGGGTGCCAGCTCAGGTGTCGTCCTCGTCATCTGACTGTGGTTGAAAATTATGAGGTCGATCCAAAAATAGCCCTTCTGTTGCTTCAAAATGGGACAATGTAGCTAAACTAAACTAACTCTGTTGAGTAAAATTGTCCTGCAATTATCTTGACGTATTTTGAAAATAACTGATATATTTGAACAGAATTTTATTTTAAATACCAATAACAGGTTCTCTCTGCAATGAAATCTGTTTTCAAAGCATATGTTATTTAATTTCATAGAGCCAGAGAAGTCTGTGTTCATGTGAACACAGACTCAAAAACTTAAATAGCTATATGGATAAAATTTGGTACACAGTTTATCATTAGAATTGTATATCCATATCATTTTTTTATTTCAAAAATGAAAATGATTAATTTGATTTAAATTTATCATTTACATGTTTATGTCTAAAATATGTAATTTTATGGTCCTTGAATTTTCTTTGAAAGTCCTGGAAAAGTCCTTGAATTTTTTTCCTCTATAAGAATGGAAAGTCTGTATAACGACTTAAGAGTGTCAATAACTGTTTTCTTCTCCCTTGTTGATTATATTATAATTATAAAAACGTTAAAAATAGTAAACATTTTAATATGGATGCTGAAAAAAAATGTAGGTATCTTCTTGAAAATACTTGAAAACTAAAAGTGGCATATAATAAATTAAAGAGAAAAAAATCCAACCACCATTTTTCAAGTTGAAGTGTCAAATGAACAGTGCTTTATGGTGTGGCAATCTGCCTGATAGTTCTGTAAGGAGTTTGAAAGAGTGTGTAAAGAAGTTGCTAATTTGAATAGTTTTTTTGGTAATTCACAACATCTTTGCTTTTGGCATTTGCAATATGTACCACTTTTAGTCCTGATTTTAATTATATTTAAAGAGTGTTTTTTAATCAGTGTTAATAGATACAGTAGACTCTCGATTAACCGGGATGGTCGGGAAATGCTTCGTCCCGGATAATCCAATTTATGCAAATTTTGATGAAAAATTTTGGAAAAATGATAGAAAATGTAAAATTATTATACAATAAGACATTAATAGTTTAATTAATACAAATGAAAAAGAATTAACAAGAAATTTTAATGTTATTTAGTTTTACAATTCGTACAGTTAAAAAGAAAAACAGATGTAGTTTACATCACCGTTTTGTAAAGAATGAAATGATAGAAGTCTGTTTATGTTTTTCATTCACTCTTCGACGACTTATACTTCACAGATTTCTCATTGTCATTTTTTGTGCAGGTGTGCTTTCATCTTCTTGCTCCAAGTAATTAAGTAACGCCTCAGTGTGTACTAATGCGTCGCCGTGACTTAATTTTTGATGAGTTACAAGACTTTCCTCATCACTTTCAGGACATTCTAAATTCCTTATTTCTTCTGAACCACAAGTTACACGGGAAACAATATCATCATCATTTAAAACTTCGCAACATTCCAATGTCGAATCTTCGTTAATCCATTGTTCCACTGCTTCTTCATCCACATTTTCAGAACAGTCTGACTGGACTCAAGGTCAGCTGGACGAGTCCGATACAATAGGAAGGGTTGGGAAGAATGCGGTCTTCCCGCACATTCCAACGGCCGCAATCTGCATTTCCTTTTTTTGGGGTCGTCCTGCATTATCCGCAACCCGGATAATCCGATCCCGGTTAATACAGAGTCTACTATACAACATAAATATAATTTCTTTGTCTATTGCTTTTATGATTCCATTTTCATTTTTTTATTTACATATAAGACCCTCTTCCTCTTGCTTATAAAAAGTTTCAGGATCAGGTGGGGTAAAATGGATAGTCAAAATATATGGCTTTTAAAACAACAGGTTTTTAATTATATTTGTAGTTTTTTGAGTTGGATATTATAGTTATCTGTTCTGACTTCCATTCCTCAGCTAATATTTTTTTCGCAGTTTCTTTATAAGTGAGTGCTAACACATTAAACTGAAGTGGAAAAGTTTATGCCATGTGTTATGTATTCTAACTTTCACTGCCAGGAGCAGATTATTGAGGAATTCTTATTATAGTGGCATAATATCTTTTTTTGGACATTTCTGCTGCTGTTTCAACTTGCAGCTAAGGAGAAAAAAATTCTTTTTTTTTTTTAATCTCATATTTAGAAAATGGGTGTATGGTTAAACTTAACATTCTGCATCTTGTGTAAGATAGATAGTGCAACTTGATTTTTTTCTTTATATAAATAATTAATTTATGATAAATTGAATATTAATGGAACATAAATATTCCATATCATAACTAGTCAGGGTTCCCACGGTCCTTAAAAGTTCTTAAAAACTCCTTAATTTTTATTTTGAAAATTAGGGGCCCTTAAAAGTACTTAATTTTGGTTCAAGGTCCTTAAAAGTCCTTAATTTCCGCTATCGCTAGTTGATTCAAATAATTTAGTCTTCCTTTCGCCTACAATGTGAAGCGCCTGCGTCGAGGCATGCGATATTGGCGTGATGGGGATCGAGAAGTGAAAACGCAGTATTTGACATCAGTTTTTCTGGGACATTCTGAAACTGATAAGATTTTGGCTGCCTTTTGTAGTGCTGTACAGAAATTAAAGCTCTCTAAATTGCTTCAAGTTTCAATGGACGGACCGTTTGTTAATTGGAAATTCTGCGAACTGTTGCAAAATGATTTATAATTTGATTTTAATATGATTGATAATTAATGTGATTTGAATTTCTTTCGTAATGTGTATTCTTTGCATGTTGATAGACTTTACATTCGCAAATAATATTTATTTACCTACATTGTTGATGAAGCGAAAATTTTCGTTTCCACCTCGCTTCTATGAATGCTTTGATATGTAATTCAGGAAAATGATTAATTAACTTTTACGTAATTATGGATTTTTAAGGAGAAGTAACATTTTTTAAGATACATAATTATACTAAAAATTAAACAGTACTATAATAAATACAATCATATCAGTACTTCTTGCAATATGGTGAAATCATGTGTTTTTTTGAGAAAGATAAGAATTGGCTTTTTTTCCATACAGGAACTGTGTGTATATGTATATTTGATAAATAATTAATATAATGTTTTTAAGGTCCTTAATTTTTTCAAAAAAAGTCCTTAATTTTTGTTTTGAAAAAAGAGTGGGAACCCTGCTAGTTTTAAAAAATCCTGCACCTAAAGGATCAGGAAAATTTCCAGTTTTCTCTCATGAAGAGGAGCGCATAATTGTTTAGCCTTTTAAAATTTATGGAAAGATGTGATTATCAGAGGGATCTAAAGTGTATAGTTAAAAAGCTAAAAGCAATTCCACACAAAATAACACTTTCTTTGGAAGATGCCAAAAGTTTGTAACCAGATGTTTGTTTTCTCTGATATGCCTTCAAGTTCTCAAACAGGAACTGCCCTAGAGTTTGCCCAACAGGGAGACACGGTCTCCCTGACAGGGGGAACAAATGTAAAAAAATTGGCCTCAAATTTTCGCCAGATTATTATTTATCAACTACAGTTGAATACCCGTACAAAAATTTTCCCCGACAGGATACAAAATTTTTCCCCGACAGGGGGCACAGCATCCCCCCTCTGGCGCCACCCCGTTCTCAGAACCTGTCTTTGTCTCTACTCAAGTGTGTAGATCACAAAGCACAATTTCTTCAACATCCAAAAATTTGAAATGTGCAAAATTGTTGTCAGCAGTATTGCCAAAAGCTTCAAATGTCACAACTGCATACATGAATAATTCTAAGCAAAAATGCAAATGTGTGCAGACAAGTGCTGGTGAAATTTTAACAAGGGAAGATCTAATAGAAAGACTAAAAATTTGAAGAGAAAATAGTAATGTAATAATTTCCTTGCAGAAGAAGTATCTGGAAATGATATTACTGAAAATGCAGCTGTGAGACAAAGTAGTTGGGGCCTGGGTAAGAGCATTATATTTGAGGGAAAAAAGCAAGCCAGTATTCATTTGCAAAATTACGGTTGTTGAAGGAGATACCTATAAAATGAAATATTTCAAAAATTTAAGATGGGCAACTTTTATTTTTCTGCCTGTGGATGACACAGATTATATCAAAGATGATCAAATAATAAAAATTTTGAATGAGCCACAATTTATAACAGAGGCCATTAATTTTTTGAGGAATAACAGATGAACTGAATCATGTTGGGGGTAAAAACCCTATTTTATTTTACTGTATAATTTGAGCTTTTTAAAATAAATTAGTAAAAAATATTTTTAAATCTGACTTTCACTGTTATTATATCACTGTGCTGCAACAAATATATATATATTATTTTATTTATTTTTTTTTTTAACATTTGCTACTGCATCAGATTTGCATACCTATTTTCACCTGGGTGGGGTAAAATGGGTATACAAAACATATGGTTAAAAACTATCTCCCAGCAAACATATTTATATCAAATTACTAACGAAACTTACTTATTTTTACTCTTAAGATACGTTATGTATAGAAAAAAACAAAAAAAGGGTTTAAAAAAGCAATATTTTGACGGTACGTTTTAAGTGAAAAGCTAAAAGTAGGGTATTTTCTACCCATTTTACTCCACCTGATCCTAGCATTGTTTGACTTTATGATGTGTTATGAAATCTTTTATGTCAGTTTCTATATTTTTACCTGTGCTATTAATCCTTTATGAATAAGTCAATCCTTTTACTTCACTACAAAGCAAAGGTAGTCGGATATAGCTACTGCAAATTCCTTCTCTAATAACCGTGATTCACATTATTGTTATCGTTTTGCAAATACAGTGATCTCTCACTTATGCGTGGACGCAGGGGACAGTGAAAAATCACAAGGGGGAGCTTAAAAGTGAAACATCAATACAGTGCACATGTATTGTTAATGAATACTATGTATATACTACTGAAAAATGTAAATAAGATGTTTCAAAATGCAAATACGTGTATAACTTCCGTTAATTATTTTTTTAAGAACACAAAGAAAATATAAATACTCCCGATTTTTTAAAATCAATCTCAATGTCGATTCTGGGACATTAAAATGCTTTGCTAAAACTTTTTTCGAGGTGCAAGGATTTTCTTTGAATTTTTTAATAACATCCATTTTAAACGAAAATGACAATTTTGTTCTTTTTGCCATTTTAAAACGTAACCATCTAGCTATAACCAAAACTCCACAGATGGTTCTTTCGTTAGCGAACCTCTTTAATTGGCTGCTGTATAAATGCGACTTTTACTGACGTCAATCACAAGAACCCCCTCGTGCACCCCTTTGTATAAGTTAGAGGAATGTGTTCTTGGAATCTGAAGAATAGAGGAAGGGCGAGGGAAGCATTTTTAGAAGCAGAACAAAAAGGGGTTTTCGTTCTGCTTTTAAAAAAAACTTTTTGAACTATTTACTACTAAAATTTTTGCAACAGCGCATAAGTGAGAGGTGCTTTTTTAGTCCGGCGCATAAATGAATAAGACTTATCATTGTGTTTCTATATCACTTGCCGGGACCGCGGAAAAAATGCGCATAAGTGAAAAACGTGCATAAAAGAGAGCGCGTATAAGTGAGAGGTCACTATAATGTCTTTGAACATAATTTTATATTATTTCATGGCATAAATTTAAAGATTTTATTCATCTATGCTTATTTTTTAAAGCAATATGTTTTTTTCTTTCATCCTAAACAGGAAGAGAACTTTTTGAAAAAGATAAGACCTTGGTAGACTCGGATCTCAAGTTCTTACAAGACGGTAAGCTTTCCTACCAACCTATTAAGTTTTTATTGATTTCTGAATTTGTTGCATCATGTAAAAGTGTGCGAAGACTTATGAGTTTTCATGTCGTTTGGTTTATGTTTCAGATAAATTTTATTTGTTGTTATTATACAAAGTACAATATATTTGGATGAAATAAATATAAAAACTAAACTTATGTAGATAATATGTCAGTATGACTGGCCTTTCTCACATTGAAAATTTCATTGCTGATAAAATGTCTTGTGCCTAATATTGCTGCTTTTCAGCTTTCATTTAACTGTCTTTTTTTTCTCATGAAAACACTGTCAGAGTGGCGACAGAACCTGGAAATCAGGGAATTTTATCAATGTGGAAAAGTCGGGGAAATTCCTAAAAATATCTAAAAATCAGGGAAAATTGATAGTTACTTGAGTTATTATCTATAAATTAGTATATATCTAGCATTATTTGTAATAATAAATGGTATTTAAAAAAACTTATATTCATTTATAAAAGCAAAAGTTTTTGATTAGAGCGATTAATTTCTTACGATTTGTTAAAGAATAAAGATTTGAAGTAATATTTCGGCAGTTTCTCTTGTTTAAATCTTTGCTAAAATATATATTATTAGATACGTATAATTATACTATTTTTATATTTATGCTGCAACATGTTATTCTGGTACTCATGCAAAGAGCACTAATTAGTTATTGAACTGTTTTAAAGTTTTGAGCAAAGATCAGAATAAACCTTTACTGTTAATGTAATTTAACTTGTGTCGCAAAGAGCAGTTTTAATGTTTCTTAGAATTCTTATGCAGTTTTAGAAGCAAAATTTTTTGTTAAAATTTCCAGTATTTTTTACATATAAGAAATTTAATATACTGTTTTAATAGATTTTTTTTGGATGCTCATTCCATTTTTTAAAAATTAAATTTTATAAAAATATTTTTCATACTAAATAAATGGTAAAAATGTTTTTAATAATGTACATTGTACACATACAGTGATTCTGAGTAGGGAGAAAGCCAGGAAACCAATATAATTATTAGCCGTAAATTAGGGAAATGTCAGTTTAGTCAGGGAAATTTTTTTCACAGTTTCTGTAGCCACCCTGACTGTCAATCAGCAAATTTTCAGGATCAAATAAACAGCTTATAAAATTTTTTGATCTGTTTTAATAGTAGATCTTCAGCCAAATTGTGGTCTTTCTTTATTCAAAGTTCTGTTCTAGTTGCTTCATGTGAATAGAGATTTTTTTTTTTTTAAAATGTTAAATGTTTTTTTTTATCATCCTTTATTAAATTATTTATTATATTACTTTATTGGTTTCTTTTATTAGAAGGAGAAGTGAAAGTAGATGAGTCTCTATTCCAAGAATTAGATGACCTAGAACTCCAAGAAGATGAGGAAGATCTCTCCTCATAAGTAATGTTCAATTAAAAAATAAACCAGTTCCCTATACCTTGCTTCTGTCAAAACACAATAGCTTCAAAATCTACAGAGTTAAATGATACACATAAACTGGATTTTTATATTCTTATTTATCCCAAAAAATGAACAAGTTTTGACACATAACATTCAGAAATGTAAATAACAATAATATTGTATATAACAAAATTTTATGAAATAAAATATTATTGTATTTTCTTTTTCCTTTGTTTTTACTGATTAGAAGTGCACAGACTAAAACAGTTCAAATTTGATGGGAGTCGTTAGTTTTAGAATCTGAGCTTCAAAATTCAGTTTCACTGAAGATCCATTACACATGGTACCCATAAATATACGAGAACAATCAAACTGGTCATTTTGGCAGATTTCTTGATGAAATTTATAAAAACTATTTATGTATTTTGTTCAGGATTTATGTTCACTTTTTCTTAAACAAAAAAAGGCATCATTGCATTTATCAATTTATTAGCTGTTAACTGAATTAATTTTGGAAATCTACATATAAGACCTGTATCCAACAAAATCCATCAATATGATGGATTAATATAATGATGCATTAATTATACCAGAATTATGTTTATACATCACTAGCAATACGCGCACGGCGTTGCCCGTGGGATCGGGACTTCAACAAAATAAAAAAAAAGCCCACATACAATTACATAAATTAAAGTTTTAAAAACGAAATCAAAACCGAAATATATATATTATTGAGTTGGTCCGCCTCTTTTTCCTCTCGGCCGAGTACCGTTAAATCCAAAACAATGTTAAAAAATTACAATGTGATATTTATTACACCGCAAGCAAAATATGAAAAGCAAAAAAATAAGTTAAGACACGCTTAAAAATAATAATCGAAGTCATCGAGTAAATAAATCATCTCCTCGCAGAAAGCGAAAGTAATGACGTCACCCTGCCCCGTCAGCCAATGAAATTGCCCGCAATGTTCCGGAGACTGTCGTGGGCGGAAGCTTCGCTATAGGAAACATATTGTTCAACTACCAGGAAAAAATTAATTTTAAAAAAAACGAAAAAAGATATTTTAACCATTCTTGTTTTAAATCCGACAGAACCGTTGCAGTTATAAGCTGAAAAAAATTGAAAATAATAGTGTTAGTAGAAAGTCGAATGCAACAAATTTAAAAACAAAACCAACATTTAGATGGCAAAACTGACTGATTTTTAAAAAATTCTCAAAATTCAGTTATTTACGATAGAAATTCTAAACTAACTTCATTAGAACGGAAATCGCGTGCCCTTTCCGATGGTGTATCTATTTTTGTCGTACAATTATCCAAAATCATTCTATTGAGAAATTAGTGCGAAAAATCACCCAAAACAACACAAAACATTAAATAAAAAATTTTCTAGATTAAATTTTAAAATTTCGGCTTCGAGGTGCATTCAGTCACCGTTACGACTACCTGTGTGCCAAATTTCATGGCTGTAAGTGCGATAGATTCGTTTGGACATCGCAGACACACACACAAACATTGCCTTTTATAAGTATAGATACGTATTCTAATATATATAAATTCTATATATGTAAAACACTAGCCTTTGTACCCATGGCTCCTCACATTTTATCTGTTCTATACATACATGGACCCACTGAATATGTAAAATGAAATCTGTGATATGGAAATAAGATTAAAATTGCCTCTTAATATTTTTTTATAAACAACACTGGCAGTGGGACATTCTTTGTTATTCGCCAATCGAACTTCTCTTTCCTCTTAATTTTCTTCATCCCACAACAAACTAAGCCTTTTTACATTTGATGTTCACTGGCCAAAGTTGGAATTTCGTTTTCTAGGCATAAGGAGATTTTGAAATCAGTCGCAAATCTTTAAAATAGCCATTTAAAATGAGATGTAAACAAACATAAATTCAGCACATACGCAAAGCACAGCTCCTGCTATTTCGCGCATGTGCGGATGAAATGCAAAGCACAGATCCTGCTGTTTTACACATGTGCAGATCGAAATTGGATTGGATTTAATTATTTAACTCCCTCTTTGATTTTGAAAAGCGTCGATAAATGCACTACAGAATGGTACAAATATCTCCAATAAACATTTCATATTTCTTGACCTATAAATGTCCACACATACAGACACTTTGAGGGGAGATTTGAATAGATATGAATTCCTCGCATACGCATAGCACAGATACTGCTACTTTGCGCTGATCGTGGTAGGAAAATAATTTTTAAAATCGCAATTATTAAACTCCCTTTTTGATATGCATTTAACACTTTAAGACTGAATTATTTTGTAACCAATGCATGAAACGCTGACTACAACTCAAAAATGGACGATATCTGCCATCCAATGAGAAAAATAGATCTATAGAGATTCTGGGAACAAGAAAAATTATTTCTTCCGGTATTTACTGCATATAACTAGCCAGAGCAGAAATATGAGCTAAAGTTTAACCTGCACGATCGTACAGATTCGGTCTTAAAGAGTTAATATACTAAAACCTTCCTCGATGAATGTCCTACAAAATGGTACAAATATCTCCAATATCAGTTGAGTATTCCTCGAGTTTTAAGCGTTCACACATACAGATGTTTTCAGGGGACTTCATTTTATACTATGTATAGATACCAATTTAGTTGTTACAACTAAAACAGAACTAGCACAGTCACACTAAAAAATATGTTTGTGGAAAATACTCTCGTGAAATAAAATCTATTTGCAGGAAATGTTGAAACTCTTGTGAAAAATTAACCTGAATGGATAAATTTAATTTTTCATGAAGATAGAGATCCACACAAATGACGATGGAGACAGTTTAAATTTTAACTTGACATTTATTACGGCACAACATGGATACCCCTCGTAGCCATAACACAAGATAGATAACAATAAAAAACAATACTTAATATATCTCGTAACAGGTCGTGACACACACACATCTTCTCCGGAAGGAGAAACCAGAGAGACAGACAGAACCAGCGAGAATCGGTCAGTAACAGTGAGCTAGCATCGCACCTTTATATATGTGTGGCGATTAAGGAATTTACATCTTTAATGACATGATGATTGGGATCAATCAATGATTCGAATCAGCATATCATTCCAGTTAGCGTCGATCACAATGCTGACCAACTAGAGCCAACAATTCGAAAATTATAGTCTTGCTGATGCTGCCGATAAAAAGAGGAGAGATTTAATTTATTCCCAACAGAAACTAATTTATCTGTAGGAATGGGGGGGGGGTAAAATATTAAAAATGCTTGTATATGAATGTTATTTATTTACTTAAGTTTTAAAAAATAATAACCCTTTTGAAACGAGTTCTGTGTCAAATTTTGGACACAGTAGGCCC
>BGPR01031171.1:0-18209 GCA_013235015.1 Araneus ventricosus | reverse complement strand
TTCCGGAGATGTTCGTCCGATGTACGGAACTAACTCCAATTTCGTTAATTGCAATAATTTAGCAATTAAAGTGTTGCCACTTATTAATAAAGTTTCGTGACGTCACCAAAAGGCAAAATCAATGTCATTTCTAAAATATTAGATTTAATTTCACTCAAAACAATTAAACTTTCAAAAGTCAAAAGCACAGTAAGCAGACTCTCATAGAGTCTCTAATTGCAACAATTGTCCTCAATCAAGCAATCAACTGTGTCAATATATACCTGATAATTCAAACAACAAATCAACAAATTAAAGTCTTCCAGAAATCTCTATTTATAGCGAAAGTCTTCAATCAAGCAATCAACTATGATAATATATATCTAGTAATTCAAACAATAAATCAAACACGGAGTCGCCAGACCCCAAAACGAAGGAAGCACAATATGTTCAAGTTCACAAAAATTCAAGTACAGACGAAAAGAACGCATTCAAGTAAGCCCATGCGCATAAGTGAAAACTAAAACAAAATGTCTTCCAACATGGCGGCTGCCAAGTGGGCGTTTCACATACAGTTCAACTATGAAACCAGTTAAAAAAACAACTCAGAGCACAAAAACACAAAATAAACAGTATACTATCCAAACTTGATAGTTCCGGTTTAAGTATTAAGTAAATTCCAGCAGAATAACATACCAATATCATCCGAAAAGAACAATTTTTCCGAGAGCAGAAATAACACCCAACCACAACATCAATGTCAGAACGCGTTCCAAAAAAAAGTTGGGACCCATCGTCCGAAACATCGTCGCAACACATACTAACATTCATACTAGGGAAACCACGCCCACAGACAACAAGCAATCAAGCAGTTAAAACATTATCCACACCTATCAACAAGTAACTAAAACCGTAACTGAAGAAAACGACCAAGCAAACAAACAAGAAGTACCCTTCAAACAAACAATCAAATTCATACACCACGAAAAATGCCGTCAGACACACGCAACTAAAGAAAACCACGCCCTAACAAACAAGTAATCAAGCAGTTTTAGCCAAAAAAACATATAACCTTAACCGTCACCAAAGCAAGAGACAAACAATCAAGCAGTACATACAGTATTCAAACAACCAGGTAAAAAAGGACCAAGCAACCGACGACGCAACATCGTTGACGATGTTTTCGTCATCGGGGATTAGGACGTTGTTTTTCAGAAGAGGGTCAAGGACCCCCCCCCCAAAAGACCATCAAAACCTGTTGCCAAAAACCGGCACCTCATTTACACACCGTATGAGCAAACAATCCCTATTTAAGAGCAATTATAAGCAAAATTTGTCATTAAAAGAAAAGTCGCCCGCGACACTGTCACGTGACCCATAGACATCGTAGGAAACAATATGGCGAAGGGGGCGTTTCACCTTCACCGCCATTGATTAAGAACACAATGATAACAACTTGAACAGCTGAAAAATATATCAAACTACTAATAAAAATGACCAGCATTAGTTCATAAAAGGCAAATAACAAGCAATTCTGAATAAATCAAGAATGCCATGCAAATACTGCAATCATATCAACACAGCGAGACAGGTGGGTGCACGGAGCCAGGAGGATCCATAATTAGAGTCCCCAGAGGGGAAAAAGCACCAAAAATTGAAAATTCAACTTACCCCTCTGTTGAGGGTCAGTGGGGGAGTATCTCAACCCCACTTAAAAGGGTCCACCTCCGGGGAATTCGCTAAATCCAGGATCCTCCATGAGAGCTCACAAAACACGCAACCTGCTCGCCGCCATTTTTTCCAGTCAGTACATAGGGACATTTTTTACAGTATCCTCACCCCCTGTCTTCGTCGACGAGGACATGGGCAGGCAATGGTTGAGGGCTGTTAACCATTCTACCATCCAGCGCCAACACAGCCCCGGGAACCGGCCTGACGTCCTCGGGACGCCCGACCCAGAACTTGTAAACCAGGGGCACGCTGTGTCGAAACACTCGCATGCCCGTAGTCATCATTCTCTGTCGTCACCGACCCTCGCTGGGCCACTCCCACACCCGACCCCACTGGGCCAATTGAAAACCCCCACCCTTCCGGGTGGCTACACCAAACGCCGACCCCACTGGGCCTCCAGGATCTTCGGCCTGGAATCCCCAAATATCATCCAACCTTCCGAAACAGTCTCACTCTCCAACCCCACAGGTTGAATAAACAACTGCAACCCTTAAGGTTTTAAGGTTTTTTTTGTGCGAGAGGAGACCAACCACCTTTGGCACCTTTTTTTTATAAATTCGGAAGAAACCCGACCACCCTTGAAACGAGGGTATCTAGAATCGGGATGTTGGATTTGTCTTCGAACAAAGAAGGAAGGCACCAAAGGTTGAAATGCAAACGGGAAGAAAGGTCCCGTGTCAGCGGGCAAGTACTCAAATAATAGATAGTAGATACCAGTTACCAAAACATTACCTCTCACCCCACAAGCACAGAGATCAGCCTGCAGAAGCCCCATTCGACAAAAGTAGGCAGGAAATCTACCGTGGCCTGTTACTAGTTGCATAATACGCTGGCTATATAAATGAGATTGCAAACCCACCTGTGGGAAGAAGTCGGCCGTCTGGCGCCCTTGATCAGCCATTACCCACCTGTCCTGCCACGTTCTTAATATAGCTGCCTGTAGCTCCTTTACGAGTAAACGACGAGGTGTTTTTACCTCCCAGTCAATGTGTGTGTGCCGCGTGGCTTGTTTTGCATACCTGTCCGCCGTTTCATTTCCCAAAATTCCCGTATGTGCTCAGACCCAATGCAGACTTATGGGCCGACAACAGAGAATTGTACAGATCTTTTCTTTCAACTGCCAGATCACAGGGTCCCTAGTGCCCACTGTCGAAAGCGCTTGAAGTAAAGATAAGGAATCGGTATAAATACGAATGACATCCCAAGGCTGGAGGGTGAGAATAAAAGCCAAGGCCAAAGCGAGACCATGTGCTTCCGCCTGATAGACAGACGCAAAGTCACTTATTCTGTGTTCAACGAAATAAATCATCACTCCATGATAAAAAACAACCACAGATGATCCAACCGACCCATCAATCTTTGATCCATCGGTGAATATCTCTATATCATCACCCGTCGGATCTCTACAAGTAAAAGGGAAAGACCACCTTTTCGTGGGATGAATATCAGTAAGATCAACCCTGTCCTTGTAATCCTGGGGTCTGAAAATCACAGAATCCACCTGGACCTCTTCCTTCAAAATGAGCAGTTGAAACCTTTTAAACACAACATTGGCCTTCAGATCCAGGGGGAGAACTCCGGCCAATACAGGCAATGCTACAGTTGAAACAGTTCGATATGTGCGCGTTAATTTTATGAGTGGCCGGCGCTGTAAGCTGTTAAGTGTGTTTTGTATTTTCTTTAAATGGAGGCGATGCCCCCGGGCACCATGTCCATATAACAGAAACGGCTCAATAGCAGCCCGATATATGTGTAAAAACAAATGAGTATGTTTGGAATTGAATCTATCTGCTACCACCGAGAGCCGGTAAGACAGCAAGTCTACCCTTCGCCGAACCCTATTAAAGTGGTCCGTGAAGGTCAGACCGCCATCCCACCAGACTCCCAGATATCGAAAAGACTTCTGAACTGGCAACACTTGGCCCTGCAACTGTACCCTAGGGGGGTCCAGCATGGATAACCGACCGCCAAAAGTAACTGGCATTAAAACCGACTTCGAGAGACTAAAACGGAGCTTATGCAAAGCCGCAAATTTAAAAAGTTTGTCAATGGCCTGTGCGCCTCTTTCCTCCAAATCAGATTTCAAAGATCCTTTGACAATTAATATTACATCATCCGCAAACGCCTGAAGAGTACAGCCCACCGGGATCTGTAACGCAAAAATGGTATCCAAAACCATGTTCCAAAAAAGGGGCCCGCTACATGACCCTTGCGGGACCCCTATTTCGGCAGGATATGTCCATTTTTCATTATTGAAACAATAAGTTACTTTGCGATCTGTGAAGTAATCTCGGACCAAAGTGAATAGGTTAAAGGGGCATCGAGCAGTCGTAAGTCCATAAAGAATACTTTGACGCCAGACATTATCAAATGCCCCTTCAACAGTACATAGGGACAGAAATAGCAGGGCACCGCCCCGAGACTGCACAACAACGAGGTCTTTCGCAGTGGCTGGAGCGGGCCTGCAAAATCATACCAAAAAGCTACACCACGGCCCAGCGAAGCTGGCCCAACAAAGCCCTCGGAGGACGAAATCCCCATGGAGAAGACACCAGGGACGTGCTATGTCGAGAAAATCACACGCCCGAAGTCGTCATCCTATGTGAAGAAGACGGGCGTAGCCCGTCGCGCATCCCGGAGGAGGCGACTTCCTTGGCACCTTAGTGAAGTGAAGAGAACCCCACGAACACCCCACACCACCATAGAACACCCCACGGCACCTACCATTTGTTAACCTACTGCCGAGTCGTACTCGACGCGACTTCCGAGGAAAGCGACTTACCTGGCGCCTTTTGCGGGAGGACGGATCACCCACGGCGCCAAACATTTGCAGACCTTGTGCCGACGCCCGAATCAGCTCCTCTGGAGGTGCGGCAAGAATGCCCTGACCCTCCTACTAAGCTCGCCTAACACTGGCAAGTTGTACGCCCGCACTACTATACTTAGATATAATGGGTTGAACCTGAGCCGGGCCCTCAGATTCATAGTGAGCGGACAACTCACTAAGTAGTGCCTTGCGTCTCCCACTGCCCCGCAGGCGCAGCGTTCAGTGTTCCCAATCCCGAATCGGAACAAATGCGCCAGAAATCTGCCGTGCCCTGTGAACAGTTCCGCCATCTCACCCCAGAAATGCGTCTTAAGAGACACTTTCGGAATGATTGATCGCGTGAATCTGCCCTTATTAGGAGAATAGTCCCAGTGGTCCTGCCACGCCTGAATTATAATGCGCCTGAGCTTACACTTGAACCTGCTGCTGGAAACGGGTAATTCAACACTGACTGATGGACTGCCAGTGGCCTCCTTTGCCTCAGCGTCGGCTAACTCGTTTCCGTGATAACCGACTTGGGCCTTAACCCAGTGTAAGAACACGCCCCTCTCTGATCTCGCCTTCTTGAGAAGCCTTCTAACTTCGCCAACTAATGGATGTGTATTGCTCGGGTCCGCAATGATTGGAGTGCGGACCTGGAATCTGAGAATACATTTACTCTTCTCGTTGTGGTAAGAGTCAAGACAAACTCTGCTGCAAGCTTAAGACCGATTAGTTCAGCCTGATAGACCGTACAATTGTCGCCGAGTCTCACCCTTACGGAATGGATCTGCTGACCAAAGTATAGTACCAAAATAGCCGCCCCAACCCTGTCATTAATGCCTGAGCCGTCTGAGAATATCTCAAGGCCTTCTCCTTTGGGCTCCATCCAATCGAAGCCGATGCCATCTTTGATGGCCGGATGGGTCAAGTAGGGGGATTCCATTTGCACATAATCTTCCCAACTAAACTCTTCAGAATATACTGTTATATCCTGATGTGCTCTTAATATAAAAAATGAAGCGTAAGTCTCAATCGCCCTCAAATCCAGAGGCGGCACCCCTGCTAGGACTTGCAAAGAATTTGTTGATGAAGTCCGATAGGCTCTAGTCATCGTCAAAAGCGGACGCCTTTGCACCACATTCAAATATTCACAGAAAGATTTCAATCTTAGTCTGTGTCCCCAGGTACCGTGTCCGAACAGTAACTTAGACTCCAGTGCACCGATGTAGATCTTTTTCAGCAGACGAGGCTGCTTACTAAACCATTTGCACACAGTTAAAGTCAATCTGTAAGAGAGGGTGTCAATCGCAGCTTTTCGATCCTTAAAATGGGAATGGAATGTAAGTCCTCCATCCCAGATAACTCCCAAGTACTTCAACTCTTCCACGGCCCTGATAGGCCGGCCGTATAACTCCATCACAGGAGGGTTTGCAATACTGAGCCTCCGTCGGAATGTGATAGGTAACATACAAGTCTTCTGAGGACTGAACCTCAGACCATTCAACTCACCCCATTCTTCAACCATAGACATAGCCGCATGCCCTCGCTCCGCAATCTGAGACTCATTATGGCCCCAGACCACAAGAACCAAGTTGTCAGTATATTCTTGGATGTAGGTGTGTCTTGGGAATGTTAAGTTTAGCAGCGAGTCAGCTACTATGTTCCAAAATAGCGGGCCGCTACACGAGCCTTGGGGGCAGCCCCTTTTGACTTCATGCACGACCCTTGTTACCTGTGTTTCATAACACACCGATCGGTTCCTCAGATAACTGCGCACCAACCTGAAGATGTTCAAAGGACACGCCGCTTCACCCAATTGGTATAGGATGGACACCCAGCTTACGTTGTCGAAAGCCCCTGCTACGTCCAATGAGATCATGCAGACTCCCTGGTTTCTTCTCACTTTTTCCAGTACCACTTCCCTCAGCTCGAATCCCGCGGTTTCGCAGGATTTGCCGGTCCTGAACCCGTGTTGAAGCGGATTCAGCAAGTTGTTCGAATGGTAGTGGTAAAGGATTCTCTGAGACACCAGTTTGTCCAACACCTTACTCATGGTCGAAAGCAAACAGATCGGTCGATAGGCCCGCGGGTCACTTGTGTCGTTACCCGGTTTGTTCAAGAGTACCAATTTTGCACATTTCCAAGGTCTTGGGAAATGACCTATGTAAAGACACCTGTTAAACAGGGACACAAGAAGTCTTGGACTTTTGTTATTGATAGCAACAATAACTTCATATTGCAATCTATCGAGCCCAGGCGCCTTTCTCCTCTTTGACTGTTTCAAGGCGGACCACACTTCGGTCTTGGTGAAGTGGGGGTCTCTGTCTGTAGAATCATATGACTCCACAAACAGTCTTCTTGCCTGTTGTTCCCTGGACTCAGTTAAAACCTCATCGTCCGATGGAAACAAGACCCTTACAATCTGCTCAATAGATTGCCTTAATGAGGTATATGGCCGACCACCAACCTGAATACTTCCGATGACCAGGGGTCGACGGACTTTATTCGCACAAATCTTATAAGGAAGCGCATATTCATTGAGGCTGGAAACCTCCCTGCAAAACTCGGACCAACTCTTGTCCCGCTTAATGGAGAGCGTCCTTCGGAATTTGGCGCGACAAATCCTAAATTCCGCTTTTTTAATTGCTTTCACTGCAGGATCCAGTGCACGATGGAATCGCCTCTTCAACGCACAGGTTTTATTTCTTAGCACCTCGAGCTCCGCATCCCACCATGGCACTGTTTTAGGGCGTGGCTTCGTGAACTTGAGATAGGTCGCACACACCTCTTGAATGGTGGCCGTCAATGCAAGTACGAACCTATCCAAGTCCTCTGGACTTTCAGACCGTTGGAGTTGGTCTAGTAGCGTTGGCTCAATGCCAGATATTTTGCACGCTACTTTGTTCAATCTGAAACGGTTCAGGTTGTACCTTGGAACACGTTCAGAAACGTCCAGTTCTCCTAAGTTGTACTCCAAGTAATTGTGATCACTTAGAGTACGCGTTGTTACTTGCCATGTGTGAGCCGCGAAGTCGAGAGCCGCAGACGCGACGGTGACATCAATCCACGTTTGCACCCTTGTTGTTTGAAACGTGGGGTCCGAATTAGGATCATTCCAGATATTGAGGCCATGTTTAATGATGAAGTCAACGAAGGGCAAGCCCTCATCGCTGCTTCGATGATCACTAACTCGTGGACCCCAAAGTTGGTGGCGCATGTTAATGTCACCACCTATTAATATACAAGAGCTGTTGAGGCCTGAAAGAGTCGCTGATAGCTGTGCGACGAGCTCTGTCTTATTACTACTGGGTGGAAAGTAGATCGAAAACACCGCCACGCTGAGCGTGCGATCAGAGATCTGGACCCCGACAATGTTAACCGTCTTAACCAACTCTATTACGTCCAGAGCTTGGTTGCTCACAAGTATGGCGGCCTTACCACCTTGTGCATGGACAGCTCTCCAGCCCAACTTCGTACCGGCCAAAGAACCATTGACGGTGTATGGCTCTTGAAGCAAATAAATATCATGTGGTCCGGTACGGAACGTTGGGATTTCCCCAGTTGCAGGCCTCGAGCGACCCAAGTTAGCTTGAAGGAATTTCCAGCCGTTAGCAACCCTATTTCGTGTCTGGTCCATACTGGGTCATCAACACGAGGTGGTCGCTCACCCGAAGGTACGTGCCACATTTCTGATCACGAACTGTGTGGCTGGTGGGAGTCCGAGCACCAGTTTTGGAGTTATACTCCGCACAGTTTCTGCACGTAGGACGCTTTGTTTTGCAGTCCTTTGGCATATGTCGACCGGTGCACTTTGTGCAGTAGTCCGGCCCTGCAAGGTCCGGACACTGCGACTTCATGTGGCCGAATCTTTGGCACTTATAGCACCGTGTCGGCTCTAAATACTCCCGGTACCTAAGGGATGAAAATCCGTTGTTTAGGCGCCCCTGCTTTGGGATTCCCATGAAAACCTCCGGCGCCAACGCTAGGATCCAATCCTCGGTACCGTTCTTAGCCTTTCGGCGGAAACGGACCGAGATGTCTCCCTCCGGCAAGGTGTTACCCTTCCGGAGACGGCGGATCCACCTCTCCTCTTTGTCCCGGGTCGCATATTTCCCGACCGGGACATTGTAAACAATGATGTGAGGCACCCTTCCCTTTGGTGCCCTCACGCTGACCTTTTCTGCGACAGCAGGACAGCCCTCTATCGCCTGACGCAGTGTTTCTGTCATCGGCTTAGTTTCCGTGACCAACACTACGCCCGCATCACGAATCGGCCGGGAAGCGACCATCTTTACGCCTAGAGCACCCAAGGAGATGTTTCGCTCCAGACACCTCAGCACCTGCGAAGATGTTGAAAGACCAGATTCCTCCTTAGGGTACATCAGGGTGACCCCACTCCGTTTGGCCTTAGCAAGGGGTGTTCGGCCAGGAGGTGCTTTCTTAGTGCTCGTCGCACTACCACGCACCGGAGGATTCTGCGCCACGGAGGCCCCCTTTCATGCTGCCGCAGCAAAACTCTGGGGAGCGCTCTTAGGCTGCTCGGTCGCCTGCTCGACTGGCTTGTCTTTTGGCGCATCCACTTTTCCTTTCGGGGCCGGCTTATCGACTTTTGGTGGGGCCACTGCGGTCTTCGCTCTCTTGCCGCGAGTGGACGTTTTACTCTTTTGAGCAACAGGAGTAGAAGTAGCCCTCGCCTTCCGGCTCATTGAACCACTTCTCAGGCCAAAGGCCTCAAAAATGAGTTCTAAGACCTGCCCACCTTTCTTGTCGTCTAATCCGAGCTCCGTTAGTAGAGCGGTCGCCCTTTCAAGCAACGCAGAGAGCCCAGGATCCGTCACGTCTGACTCCTTGGGCCTCTCACTTCCCTTATTCTCCGGGCCATTCTTATTCTCCGGGGCCTCGCCCCCTTCACTCTTCGCATCTCCATTGGCGCCCTTTATGCCTTCTCCTTCACCCTCACCGGCGCTCTCATCGCCGCTTTCTCTTGCAACTGCACTACGTTGCGTTTCATCAAGAAATACGATTTCGTCATCAGACACAGGCTGACGAAGAGAGCCTTTCATAGACTCTTGAAATATGGATGAATCCAAAGACAAGTCACTCAGACTAACAAACGCATGAGTTATTTCCTTAGATTCAGCCATAATGAGGGACAGTTAAAGGGTGGACATTCACTTACGGCGGAACGCCCAAGAACCGCCCTGTTCCTTGATCGCTGTCCCGGCCGAACCCGAGACTTAGACCTTCCAAAGTCTACAGGGAACTAATCCGGGCCCTTTGCCAGCACGAGACGCCCCAGCGTGGGATGTCAGCCCACGGACCTAGGGTGGTTTCCTACCCTGGTGGATTTCTCACTGAGGTCTACCCCGGCCAGCCCGCGGTACCTTACGTCGGCTCTTCTAAGAGCTGAGCCAATGAACCTGTTGCCGTCAGACCGCGCCACTCTGAGAGATTTGACCTAGTGTCTCGGCAGCCCCGCTCTGCCGAAGGGCTGGGGTCACCCCCAGTTGGTCCCAACAGTGGCGTTGACCGCCTGTCATTGAAGACAGATCCACCAAGTCTCCTCCCCCTCGGTTTTGACAGTCCTCCAGCCACCAGTAGAAGTGCCGTGAGCTTCCCTCACACTGGAATTTTACAACATATTTTTGGGTTTCCGTGCGGCACTTAGAAGGGTACCATCGTCCATTGGTGCTAATACGCACTCTCACACAACACAACAATTAAAACTTTACTTCCTCCGCCGACCTATTTAATGGTACCAAGATGCCGGCTCACCTCTAAACACACAACAAACATTAGAACACACAACAAGAACAAAGATCCCAGAGTACCATTTAGTTTGGGTTCAGGGGTCCTCTTCTACGGCGGAAACCGCCGGAGTGGGCCCGCCCGTAGTGTCTGGCGCCCCGAGGAGGCATGGTCCTTTGGACAAGAGAGAGGCTAGGCCTGACCGAAGTCAAACGTATGTTGCGCGTCATCTTGTCCGAATCCACTTCCACCAAGCGAACTTGGCTGTGAATTCGCCAGACAGTACATAGGGACATTTTTTACAGTATCCTCACCCCCTGTCTTCGTCTACGAGGACATGGGCAGGAAGTGGGTGAGGGCTATGATCTATTCTACCATCCAGCGCCAACACAGCCCCGGGAACCGACCCGGCGTCCTCGGGACGTCCGACCCAGAACTCGAAAACCAGAGGCACGCTATGTCGAAACACTCGCGTGCCCGTAGTCATCATTCTCTGTACATCTCCGACCCTCGCTGGGCCACTCCCACACACGACCCCGCTGGGCCAAAGAAAAACTGCACCTTTCCAGGTGGCCTCACCAAACGCCGACCCCACTGGGCCCCAGGATCTTGACCTGGAAACGCCAAATATCATCCAATCATTTGAGTCAGTCTCACTGCAATCTCATAAGGTCTAGAAACAACACAAACCCATCTGGGTCGAAAATTGTTTTTTTTTTTTGAGGAGACCAACTACCCAAGGGCACTATTGGTTTTTTTTTTCTAAAGATTGGGAATAAACCCGACCACTCTGGAAACAAGGGCGTCCAGAATCGGGATATTTGACGTGTTCTCAAATAAAGACGGAAGGTGCCCGAGGTTAAATTTTAATTTAGTACTAAGATTCCGGGTCAACGGACATCGACTTAAGTAGTGGAGGACATCGCCTTTTTCACCGCAAGCACATAAGTCCGAATGGAGGAAACCCATGCGACAAAAATAAGCCGGAAATCGTCCATGCCCGGTTATAAGTTGCATGACGTGCGGACTGTAGAGGTGTGGTTTTAAGTCCCACTTGTGGGAAAAAGTCAGCTGTCTGTCTTCCTTTCTCGGCCAGGACCCACCGTTCCTGCCATGTTATCAGCATTTCAGTCTGGAGCTCCCTAATGAGTAAACGGCGAGGTTTCTGAACTGACCAATCAACCTGGGGGTGCTGAGTAGCAGTTTTGGCATGACAGTCAGCCATCTCATTCCCCATAATACCTTGATGAGCCGGAACCCAATGAAGACTAAGTTGTCTACGCTGGAGGATGGTATGAAGTTTCTCCTTAAGACACCATATTTCCGGGTCAAGAGAACTATCAAACGACAAGGCTTTAAGTAAGGAAAGAGAGTCGGAGAAGATACGTACAGTATCCCAAGATTGGAGTGTCAGTATGAAGTTTAAAGCCAAGTCCATACCATGAATTTCAGCTTGAAATACGGAAGCAAAATCACTCAGACGGTGTTCTGTGGAATCAATAAGAGCTGCATGGTAAAAGACAACCATGGACGAGCCTACCTTCCCATCCATCTTAGACCCATCAGTAAAGATCTCTATATTGTTTCCTGTGGGAAGAACACAAGTGTAAGGGAACGACCATCGATTAAGGGGATGAGTATTTGTAGGGTCCACCCTTGTCTTATAATCCTGAGGACTAAAAGTCACAGAATCCACTCTAACCACTTCCTGAAGTGTGAGGACTTGGAATTTTTTGAACACAACAAGTGCCTTCAAATCCAATGGGAGAACTCCCGCTAACACAGGTAACGCGACTGTAGATACTGTGCGGTAAGCACGCGTCAATTTAAGTAGCGGCCGGCGCTGTAAACTGTTAAGCGTATCTTTGATCTTTTTTAAATGAAGGCGGTGGCCCCAGGCACCATACCCGTACAACAAGAAGGGTTCGATAGCGGCTCTATAAATATGTAAGTACAGAAGAGTATGTTTGGAAAAAAAGCGGTCTGCGACAACCGAGAGCCGGTAGGACAGCAAGTCCACCCTTCGCCGAACCCTATTAAAATGGTCCGTGAAGGTCAGACCGCCATCCCACCAGACTCCCAAATACCTAAAGGATTTTTGGACCGGCAGTAATTGACCCTGCAGTCGCACACAAGGAGGGTCAAGCAGGGACAAGCGGCCCCCATATGTTATGGGCATTAATACTGACTTTGATAAGCTAAATGTCATCTTGTGAAAAGCCGCCCATTGAATGAGACGACTAATCGCCAGTATACCTCTGTTCTCCAAATCTGCTTTTGTGGGTCCCTGGACTATCAGAACAATGTCATCGGCGAATGCTTGGAGTGTACATCCAACCGGAAGCTGGACCTTAAAAATGGTATCCAAAACGACATTCCAAAAGAAGGGCCCACTACATGACCCCTGTGGGACCCCTCTTTCGGCTGGAAATGTCCATGTTTCATCGTTAAAGCAGTATGTAACACTGCGATCACAAAAATAATCACGAATCAGGGAGAAGAGGTTAGATGGGCATCGAGCTAATGTAAGTTGGTAAAGTACACTTTGGCGCCACACGTTGTCAAATGCTCCCTCAACATCTAACGATATCAAGCAAACCCGATTCTTATTTTGCATGGCAGTGTGGACCTCTACCCATAACGAGTGGTTGGCCGTCTCGCATGACCTTCCCGCACGAAAGCCATGTTGGCGGTCATGGAGAAGCCCGTTCGTCGTAAAAAGATGTGTTAAACGCTGTGTTACAAGTTTGTCCAAAAGCTTGCTTACAACAGACAATAAACAGATAGGTCTGTAATTTTTTGCAATTGTAAGGTCCCGATCAGGTTTGCCAATCAATACAAGTTTGGCGTTCTTCCACGGGATTGGGAAAAATCCCAGTTGTAAGCAAGCATTAAGCAAAGTTAACATTATATCCGGACATTGCTTGTTAATGCTGCGGAGCAATTCGACACTAATATTGTCCATGCCTGGTGTTTTCCTAAGGCGCAAAGTGTGGAGGGCGGCCCGTATTTCTCTGGCTGAAAAAGGGGGGTCCAAGGTAGACTCGGCATAAGCACTCACAACTTCACGAATGGTCCTTTGTTCAAGAGTTTCAGCAGTAATGTCCTCACTTGGGAATAACTGGTGTATAATAACCCGAATGGTATCAGGGACGTCAGAAGTAAGCACCCCATGACTATCCCTAACCCTCTGCAGAAGAGTGGGAGAACGCAATTTCCTGGCCACTAGTTTATAGGGCAATTGAAAGGGATTTTGTTTCGTGAGCTGGAGACATAATTCGTGGAAACAGGCCCTACTTTTACTTTTGATCAAGTACTTGTAGTAAGCCTGCTCTTTCTTATATATCATCCGCCGGTGCAATCTCTCCCTGGGCTGCCTACATCGAAGAAAACGAGCCCTCAGGGCCCTTGTTTTCTTGCGCTGAATCTCTAATGTAGAGTCCCACCAAGGAACTTCAAGTTTGTCAAGTAAGGAAGGGATTGTAGCTACCCCAGCATTTTGTATGAATGTTGTAAATTTAGTGACCCATTCCGCCAACTGATTACGAGAGGAAATTTCGGCCAGCTCATGTTCTATTTGGTGAAAATACATTTGAGCGGCTTTCGCAACCTTTGTAATTTGCCTCTGACTGAGTCGTGGAGGACAAGGGGAAGCCGGAGACTGACCCAATCCCTTAACCTGAAAGACTATGGGGTTGTGGTCACTGAGTATGGTCCTATGTACAGTCCACTCGACCTTCCGATGATAGAGAGAAGATGTAGACAGCGTTACGTCAATCCAGCTGCTACCACGGTCGGTTTCAAATGTTGGAATTGAATGGGGGTTGTTCCAGATATAAAGTCCCCGCTGTAGAATCATATCTATAAAGGGCCCGCCTTCATCTAATCTCCTGTGGTCAGGAACCTCAGGTCCCCACAGATTACTATGGACATTAGCATCTCCAGCCAACAAAATATTTGGGGAAGAGATAGAATGAATAACCGCCTCTAATTCCCGAACCAGTCGAGGGTGAAGTTGGGAGGGTGGAAAATAAAAAGAGATGGCTGTGATATGATCAGGACCAACCATTAAATCAGCTGCTACCACGTGTTCCCCCACATGACGCACAAACATTTTAATTCCTGGATTATGGACAGCCAACAGAGCTTTACCCGATCGGGCCAAGACTACCCTCCAACCAAGCCGTAAACCAAAAGTTGTCCCCTTAGCCAGGTACGGCTCTTGTAGCAAGTAAATATCCGGGGTCATGGGAAAAGCAAGATTGGGCAACTCCTGGGTAGCAATTTGGGACCTACCCAGGTTGCCCTGGAAAAAGTACCAAGAAAAAGAGCTGGGGCCCCTAAGGGCCATAATTAGTCTGTTTACGCAGTTCTTCCCGCTCTCTCAAAAAGAGAGGACATTTGTCCGATACCGCGGTATGGTGCAGGGGAAGACGAGGTCCTTTCTTATTTCGGACGTTGTACTCACGACATCTGCGGCACACAGGGGTCTCCTTTGGGCAATCGGTATAGGAGTGATCGCCCGGACACCGAGAGCAGAGTTCAACCGGGGCACTACAAGTGGACCGGATATGGCCAAACCGGTGGCACTTGAAGCACCTCGTGGGTTCCAGATGTTCCCTGAATTTCAGGGACCCAAAGCCCCAGTGTAATCTACCTTTGCCTTGTATGGCCTGAAACACTGATGGGTCCACAGCCAGGACCCAATGTTGCATAGAACCCCGTCCTTTCTTCCGAAACAGAACCTTAAGTGTCCCTTCTGGAAGTGTATTTGAAGATCTTAATTTTGCAACAAATTCAACCTCTGCCGTGTCTCGGTCACCAGGCAAGGTGGGAACATCGTAAATCAGAATTTGCGGGTTTCGCTTCCGCGGCTCCCTAACATTGCACACTGGACCGAGGTCAACGTGAGTATTAATAGCTGTCGTGAGCGTCCGGGACATTTCTAAAGTTTCAGTACGAACCAATAGTCCATTTCCATGAGCAGGCTGGCAAGAAATTATTTTAACTCCCAGCTGATGGGGGCTGATTTTGGTTTCCAACAATTGTTTAAGTTGGGCAGAGGTGGTCGCAGTTTCCGGTTTAGGGTGAATCACGAGTACCGGTAAGTTGGGTCTTGGCGGCAGGGGTGCCGGCTGATTCTGCTGTTGTTGTAGAGGCCGCTTTGGCGGAGCTTGCAACGCAGGTGCAGGTTGCTTTCTCTTTGAAACGACTGTGGTCCAAGGGGTATCAGAGAGACCCGAATGGCCAGTAGTAGACTCACTAACAGGAATTTCAGGAAGCACCGGTAGACCAAATGGCCCGGCTGCAGACTGAAGACCAGAAGGCCCAGGACGAGCTTGGAATTCCAGAGACGAAATCTGCCCGAATTTTGCAGGTGGAGCATTAGCCTGGTTACGCGCAAACTTCGGAGTAGGCTGAGAGCGCCTTGTACAGTTCCGGCAGGAACCATCTGCAGTTACATTTTTCAGTTTTGAAAACATATTGTCTATGAGGGCCGCAAAAGCCATCAAACAACTGGCCGTGTCCGTGTGTTATGTTTGGCGCAGCATAATCAAAAATGGTTTTTGCGCCAGTAAACTCCACCAAACCAAACCGTGTCCGTGTGTACAGGCCGGGTGGCAAGAATAGCCTGCATGCCCGCCTTGGCATTAAATTCATCTGTATCAGGAATCAAGTTAAGGGGGGTAGAGGGAACTTCTCCTGACAATAACATATTGGTACGAGGTTGATGGTTAGGTGTATTCCGCACAAAGTAATCCGGCGTCGACTGCCAAAAATTCTCGAAAAGAATAGGCTTTAATTTAGGTCTGGTTGGATTCGGCTTCGTTTGGTTTTCTAACCGTGTCCCATTTGAAGGCCCGGGCAATGGTTTAGGCACTTTTGTCTTGGAGGTCATAGTCTTTGCTTGGTTCCGACGTTTCCGACGGGGTTTGTGTCCTTCTTCCATAGGGACATCATTGATACCAACCGTGAAATGGTCAGGGGAGGTAATTTTATCCTTGAGGTAGAGCTGTCTGCCAATGGGCGGTTGAGGCCCTGGAGGGGTGCTCTGTACTTCATGAAAGACTTCGGTGTCATCGGTGTCCTCCGCTATCGTATCAACAGGATCCAAATGTGGAACAGGGCAAAATGGCCCAGTTGTAGGTGCTATAACATCCTGTGTATCTGTTAAAGGAGAAAGTTGACCCGTGGGAGGGATCACAGAATTATCCATTTTGTCATATCCGGGGGCACCAGGAGGAATCATATGCGGATTACCTTCCTGAGAAGAAGTTGCCCAGTCACTTGGTATAGGAGGTGGAATATTAGTACCACTTTTTAAAGGAGACGGAATATTCGTCCCGAAAGGTCGCAAATCCGCATCCACTTTTGGAGGACATGCAGATTTTTTACGGCTAAGTTTTGTGCTCATTGAAGACTTAGAAACAGTTGTCCGCTGAGGCAACGATGAACCGTCATCCGCAACTATGGGAGAATTCGCACTACTAGCATTGAGCGCCAAATCCTTATTTTCCATAGTTGTGGCCATAAGTAAACATAAGAGGGAGGGGGTTGCTCTTCTTTTTACGGAAGATGGAGCCAGAAACCGCCCCATTCCTCTGGACCCGTAGAAAACGACGGGCCCCTGGGGTCTACAGGGAAACTGACAGGGCCCTTCGCCAGATTAGAACGCCCCAACGTGCTCCTCCCAAGCACTGGTCCAGGGCCTCCTCCGGACCGTACTCGCGCGCGGCACGGATTCGACCCTGGAGGATTTCTCGAAGGGGTCTACTCTAACCCAGCCCGCAGTACCAGACGTCGCCCCTTCTATGAGCAAGGGCGCAAAACAGGTACCAGTAACACCGCGCCACTCCGAAAGGCTCCACCCGGTGCACCGACATCTCCGCTCTGCCGAAGGGCCCGGATCACCCAGGGGTGTTCCCAACAGTGGCAAGAGATGCTTGCCATTGAAGGCAGGCACACCAGGCTTCCTCTTTCTCGGTTTTGACAGTGCACCAGCCACCGCCCCGAGCCAAAACGCAACAGGACGGAATTAAACTCAAATAAACCTAAACCGGACCTAGGGCCCAAAATAATCCCAAATTTTTAAAAAGAAACCAGGAACCCAGAGGCAGGCAACAAAACCAGTGAAAGCAACACCAGCCAAAAGTAACCTCCTCCGGGTCAAAACTGCAAAAATAGCCCTAGGCCCTCAAAAAAGACCCCCAAAAAGTTGCCTCCAAGGGGGTGCAGCCAACTTCACACCCGGAACGATGGGTCCCAAGGAAAAAACGAAAAACCCAAAAAAAAAGGGAGTAACGAAAAAATTGGGACCGATCGTCCGAAACATTGTCACGATCTCTGTAGATACAGATTTCAAGAAAATACCATCACAACTATCAAGCAATCAAGTAAAAGTAACCGTCAAACACCAGCCAGAACCATAAACTGGGACTGTAACTGCAAAAAACAAGCAATCAAGCAATTCGGTTAAAACAATCAATCAAGCAAAAAACATCAGCAGAAAAAATCGTCGGGGACACATCCCCGTCTGCAACAGACACACAGGCAACAAACATACACACAACACCCACAACAATTACAAACAATCAATCAAGAAAAGCCCCTAAAAACGGTGTAAAATAAGCATCAACCAATCATTGGCCAAGAAAATCCCAAACAATCAAGCAGATAAATGGGACTCTCAATCAATCAAGCAAAATTAACAGGAACCCCGACTTCGCAACATCGGCAACGATGTTTGCACCATCGGGGATGAGGGCCTTGAAAGTCAAAAAGTGGGCCAAGGACCCCCCTAAGAGAGCCCAAACCCACCATACTCAACAAGGGCCCACAATATGACCCATATAATTTCAAATTTTCACAAAATTGCATAATATAGAACAAGTATACATTCTCATTCTCAACCCACGACTGCCGGCCTACCCTTTTGGGTGTA
>BGPR01031169.1:0-18211 GCA_013235015.1 Araneus ventricosus | reverse complement strand
TTCACAATTTATAAATGTCTTGGACGTTATCGGTGTGATATTCAAAAACATTTTTGGGCCTTTTCATACCAAATATAAAGGAAATTTAACTAACATAAAACTTACACTTTACTGTTTTTCTTAAAAAATAAAATTATAGATCTAATTCAAATATATCATACAGCTTGGAAAATAAATAAGAGTCTCATTATTATCCATTAAAGTTCAGAATGAAAATAAAAACCTGTATATAAATCAGAATTTTATTTAAAAAAATTATACTTTACAAATAACAGCACACACTCAAGATATTGTGATAAGACACACTGTCTAGCATGTGACGGTGGAGTTTGGAAATAATTCAATGCCTGAGGCTACTATTATTATTAGAAGTACTGTCTTCAAACTCGTTAATAACGTGTCGGGATGCATTATAGGTTTGTAACACATAATAGTGGATTCTTGTCTCATAGCATCTATTAAAATTCAGCTCGCAATTGGCATAAGAGCTACCAAGAGCAATGTAATTCAGGCATTTAGATTTGATCACTTAATGAAGAATGCATATCAGCAAAACTATAACGCTCAAGGAACTAGTGCATAAATACAGTATCATTGAAGTAAGCATTGATATTTTCTTAGAAATGGTTTTGTGTTCTTACATTTTAAAAAAGAAATAAACATTTTCACTGACTATTGAAATAAACTTAAACTGCAGATGTTATCAGACTCTTAATAAGATAACTAAAAGTCTGTTAAGATCACTGAAACGTTAAATTTAGTTGATATTAATTCTTTACGTTTCCATGTAAACCAAAATTTTCTCTAACAAAAATACAATATTTTAAAACATAAAAAATAAAATTTTCATCCCTTTTCTTTAACATTTGTTTCAATGTTTGTTCAAAGTGAGCAAAAAATAATTGAATAATAATTATTTGAAAAAATAATTGTTTTTTTTCGGAATTTATTTCATTTTGATAAATTTAAAAGAAATTCTAAGTAGTGTAATATAGAAAACTCATCTAGAAAAAAAACTGCTATAGTTTTAAAAAATCACACCTAAACCTTAGTTATTTTTTTTTCAATTCAATGTTATATAACGAAATAAACAACCCCCCTCTTTTCTTATCACCCCAGGCTTCTCATTTTTTTCTATGCTTGAATGGGGTATTGAAAGAGATTGGGCAACAAAATCTATTTTACTTAACAATTCGATTAAAACATTGATGCATTGAAATAAAATCTTATATAACATAAGTGTATTACAGGGGAAACACTTGAAACATAATACAATTTCAATCCAGGCTGACAAATATTAAACCGGACTTATACAGAATCCAAATTCGGACACACACAACTAGAAAAAAAAATCCAAAACTGACCTTCTTTCTGAAAGAAGACCTCAATGCAGATAGCGTTAAAATGCCCCAAGCTAAAGGGGTGTGGGGTCTTGGATCCTGTGGTATCTCTAATTTGCAGTAAGTACATTCTTATCAGCACTCATTGTGTCGACCGCTACCCTACCCAGCTAATCAATCAAAATGTCAAACCACGGAAGGGGGAAGAAATTCGGAAAAATACGTTCATCGCGCTTTAGAGACAGTTCACAAGAGACGTATATTTCCGGGCTGACCGCTTTCAGCGTATCTCTGACCACACGTTGAAATGCGTGTTATCCGCTTATGTCCAAGGTCGACGTAGAAATACGTATGAAACGCTCAGATGGTTAATAGCTTAAGCATATCAAGAACGATATTATTTTTTGTTCACCAGCCGGGATATAAAAATCCTGGCCTTAAATAAAGTCAATTAAAAATAAAACGGAAACGTTTCTAATGTATTTAAAAAATTATATAGAAAAGATTGTTACAAAATAATGGTAGTTGTTACTATTAGCTTTGCAGTAAAATCATTATAAGCAATCGCCCTTAATAAATTATTACAATACAGGTTGTATTGAATATCAAGAACTCAGAGTAATAACTTCAGAGAGAAGTGATATTTCAAAATTCAAATACATAAAATAGCGATTACAATACAACACTATAAGAATTCAGATATTTTATCGTTTTTAAAAAAATAGTCCATTAAAACCGTCATTAAAAGCGGGTTCGCTTTGCAAAAGGCCGGGTAGTTTTGATTTTTTTAGTATACTGTAATTGCTAGGCCTGGATCTGGACCAAGAACCAAAAATTTCAACATTGGCATGTGGTTGCGTGTCACCTGGTGTCGAGTTGACCTCAAAATATTTTTTATTTTTCTATGTTTTTCTAAGATATCTCCTTAACGGCTGATTTTACAGAATAATATTTAAACTAGAGTAAATTATCTACAGTCTGAGTACAAAGTAAATTATCAGCTACAAGAATGACTAAGACAAAAGCTTTCAAAAAATCAAAAATTTCAGAAAAAGTTGTGGAATTAATGATTTTTTGAAAGGGCTGTTTTTATATCTGCTAAACTATGATGCTTAGAACAATTTTGATATTAAAGAATTTTAAAACTTTAGAGGTTCCACCTTGGAAAGTTTAACCGAAGATCGCGTGGTGTTTGGCATATAATCGGAATATGGCCAAATTTATTGCATTTTTTATTGCCTCATATTTAACGATTTTATTTTGATCTTCGGATTTTTGATAGAAACAATTTTTCTTTTTTTAAATTTCAGAACACGAATGAAAACATGCTTTCAAAACTTGTTCCCATTTTTTACTATTGTATAATACTTATTGTTTGATATATTTTTAACTCTTTATTATAAATATTTAGAAATATTAAATTCAATTTTTTCTCAAATTAATGATTAAAAAAATGAACTCGCATATTCTTGCCAATTAAATGCATACTGTCTCTTAATTCGGTCATGCGACATGCGTGGTGAGGCATGCAGGATGCAAAGATCTCGCTTTAGGGAAGACCGTTGAACCATTTTGAATAACAGGTGGTCAATAAGAAGATTTGTAAAAATTTTAATTAGATTTTTAATTAAAACTCATATAAATTTTAATGTTTTTCATAAAATACTTAAAAGTATATTTTGTCATAACAACTAATCTCGCATCACTTAAAAATGGGAAATTTTGCTGTTGATTGATACTAATTTTATTTCAGTACACGTTTTCTCTAATTTCAATAGGTTTTAGAAAAATATTTTTAAGTATATTTCACAGCATTTTTTTCATTTCTTTAATAAAATTATTTAAATACTTGAGCATTTAGGTGCATCGTTGATATTTAATTAAGAATATCGTTGATATTTAATTAAATATTTAAAAATAAAAAAAGAAGCCGAATCAAGCCATAAACTATTCATGTTACGCGATGTTTCGTACAATATGTTCGAATCAATCTTTTTAAGATAAAAATGCATTTTGTTTTCGCACCAAACGACTGCTTTCTCCATTTTATAAAATTTGAAACTTGGAAACAGAAGGAAAATGCTCACTCACTTGCAGTGCTATTAGGGCTGTGGAGCTACAACACTGCTTTTTATTTTATTAAGAACTTGTATTTTCGTTACTACTCTTATTTTCCTTCTCTCCCATACTGTGATTTCGATGTTAAACGAAAAGGAATTAGAATAATGATATAGAATACCAAAAAAGACAGGAAATGAATCAATAATTAAGAGAGTCGTCGGATGGCGCTGAAAATTGAATACCTCTTTAAAGCACCAAATTCAGTCACTTTGCTTAAATTAGCGATGAATTGGGATTAAATTAGGATGATAAGGTGCGAAAACGTCATGGAAATGAAACGTCACGACCGATGGCCGGTGTTTATGGCTGAGCAAGATGGAGGCAAATGCAGACAGATTGTTGTCTTTCAGAAGTTTATTTACATCTCAATAACATTTATGCAAATTTTACAATATTCATTTTCTTGGTTATTAAAGTTATATACGCAATTAATAAAATTGAAATACCCTCGAAGGGAGGTACTACAGTCTGGTCGAGAATTCAGAAATTAAATGAATATCCGTAACAGTACCGTGTTTGAAACAGTTCCAGTTGAACTTGGTTGAAGTATCTCCTCATTAATTAACTAGAGACTAACTAACCTGCAGTCTGCTGGAAAAATTTATACGGTTTTCGAAGTTCCACGTGAACTCTCACTAGATCAGGCCCGAGGTCCGGGTCTGTCAGCAAAACACACAAATTAAAACACGCGATAACCTCAGAATATTTTGATTGTTTCTGTGTTTTTCTAAGATATCTCCTTAACGGCTGATTTTACTGAAAAAAATGTAAACTAGAGTAAATTATCTACAGTCTGAATCAAAAGTCAATTCATTAGCTAAAAAATGACTGAGACACAAGCTTTAAAGAAATCAGAAATTTCTGAAAAAAGTTGCGGAATTTGTGATTTTTGAAAGTTTTTTTTATATCTGCTAAACTATGGTGTTTAGAACAATTTTGATAGTAAAAACATTTAAAACTTTAGATGTTACACCTCAGAAAGTTTAATCGCAGGTTGCATGGAGTCTGGCACATTAACGGATTAGGACAAGTTTATTATATTTTTCAGTGCCTAACGTTTTTACGATTTTAGTTTGTTCTAAGAATTTTTGATAAAAATCTTTACCATTTTACTTTCAGAAAACTAATAAAAAGAGTGTTTTAGAAACTTGCTTCCACTTTTTATTATTTTAAGATATTCATTCATTCCACCTCCCACGCAAGGTTCATCTTCGCTCTCTAGATTTGGTTGTGTTCCATTTTTCTTATTCTCGATTTTTCGGTTTCACTTTCATGTTGCTCCAAAAGAAACACATTTGGTTTAATACAAATTCGTTTTCTTTTATTAGAAGTTACTAAATGAAAAACGATACAAGGGTAATTTACCAAAATGAAATTCAAATACTTACAATTAAAAATTTTTATCTACTTAGTGTTAAAATTCCTTTAGTAAATTGCATTTCAGTTGTATTTTCTTTGAGAAATTTATTTTTCTGCGCTGTTTATTTTTGAAATGAAAAGAAAAAAAAACTGGTTCTTTGTGTATTCAAATGAAATGACTCAAACAGTCATGTTCTACTTTCGCAACGGCACATTACCTTTGCAAAATGTCTGCCATAGCATTGCCACAGGTAAGCTATAAGAACTACATTCAGGTGAAAAAAGCTAATTATTCCTTTAAGAAATGTGCCTGTTTAATTAAAAGCTTATAAAATTAATTATTTTGAAAACTTAATATACAAACACAAAAACTGTTTACTCAGGAAAATATTAAGCAGGGATTCCTTTCTTTACAAAAAAAAAAGCAATTTTATATTTTCTTAAAAGCAGTCGAACTATTTTCTACATAAACAAAATAAACCCATTACTTACTACCAGCGGAACAATAAAAATTTCTGTTTCTTTTCTCGCAATTATTTGTCAAGAAATACTTCTTTTTGTAATTAAATTTCCGGAAAGCATTAATATTTCAATTACTGGATTTTTTTTGAGTACCCGAACACTCTCTCTAAATTATGCAGCCTGCTACATGTTAATCATAATATCCGCAAATGGATGGAGATAATGGCTGTTTTGATTTTCTCTTATACGAAATATACAAAAGAGTAAGTAATCCCCAAAGTCGAGTTCTCCTCCCCCCCCCCCTCCGCTCTATCGAAAGTCATGGATCATCTGAATGATACTCTTCATGACGATAAGGAGGTTCAAATCAATTTAATGATGAACAGTTCTCCTTTAACCAATTTTTCCAACGCCCCAGCCGTTCTCTCATTTTGGGTATCTGTCATATCAAAATATTCATTTTTAACTATAACTGCAAGTTCATGCACAAGATTAAATTCAACTGCATATATAAGCATCTTGTGTAGTAATTCTTCAGTGTCAATCATCGTTGGTTAATCACAGAGAACAGTGATGGATTTTTAAATCACTATCGAAAAGTATACACAACATAGTCACAGAGTATAGTAACGGGATTGAGTATCTGTAGGCTATTCTCCACTACAACTCCAGGTATCCTATGCAAAGGGAACTGAGGGTGGAGTGTTAATGGACATCACCAGCCTCGGTACATATTCTCTCGCAGAAGGTAATACATTCCTTCATCGGACTAGAGTTAACTGATTTCTGAACCCATTACGGAAGCTCAAAAAAATTTATTTATCCGGCAGCTTTTCATCCACGTTCTCGTAGTGCACCTCCCGGGGTTAAAAATTAAGTATTGTAAAATCGTGCAAGAATTCTACTTCCAGATTTCAATAAATCTACACATTTTGGAACTCCCTGAATTCGAAAGTAATCACTTTCGCAATATTAGGTAATAGTTTGCTTTTAGTTTGGAGCATATTCACTTTAATAAATGCGGTTTGCACTCCTAACAATGATATTGCATGAAAAATAATTCATTTCGCTAAAATCAAATTTAATCAACATGAAAAAATATTTTAGCATGGAACACATTTAAAATAGAAACTAGTAGAACAGTAATCTCAAACAATATGCAGTGAAACGCCGTTGTAGCGAACTGTCAAGGGACTGACCAAGAAGTTCGCTATATCCGATTTTTCAAATATGGTTACACAAAATTTGCCAAAATCCTTAGACGCATTTTTATTCCGAGCAAATTGATTGCACTTATTAATGGGATATAATAAATTAAAATATGCATTTTGCCACCTCTTGGTACCGTTCAGATATTTCTGGTAGGCCGAGATTTTTCCAAGTGGTCTCAACTGTAGATTTAGAAAGTGAAAATTCTCTGCAAACAGAACATTGTCTCTAATCATTTTCTATTCGCTTGATATTTTCCACCTTTTCCTCAATGGATATAGCTCTCCGTTTACTATCACTACCATTTTAAATCTACGCGATGTCAACAACTCAAAAGATATTCAGCAAATGGAACTAAAGAAAGCGAAAGAATATGTTGTGACGTATGAGCCTCATGTCTTGGCAGTTCTCTCAGTCACATAGAAAAAAAAAGATGTGCATTCCCTCTGGAGAAAAAGGGAAGCGGGATGGACTGATAAATCATTCCTTTGTTGACACGACAATAGTCACACTGGATTGAAAATGACCATCACAGGGTGGTCACTGCTGATACAGTTGCTTACTATTAAGGCAGTGATACTGAGTGACAGATGAACCAATTAAGTGGGGCTGATGTGGCCCAGATGGTGGCTAAAATGTTCACCAGGGAACGAGAAGAGCAGATGATCTCGAGAACCAGAGTTGGTAGAAAGGAAAAGTGGGGATTTTGATTCGCTATTTCCTCATTTTTGAAGTTTGTTAATCATTTGAAAATACATTAATTACAGAGGTATTTTAATTATACAAAAAAGAAAATACAGAAGAACCACAAGAAGTAAACAATAGTAATTAGCAATATATTTTTATAATCAACTAACCAATTAAGATACAATCAAACAACAAAAATCATACTTCAAGAAAAATTATAAAATGGGAAAATTGAAAGAGAACTCGAATGGAGAACTTTTCCAATGTGCCACTCGCCATCGGAGCTCTAAAATGGATAACTTTTCTATCAAGGGAACGATTTAATAATCAAATAATATTCCCTCTGTGGCCTGAATTTATCCAATAATTGAAATAATGCAGGAAAAAACTTTCTTAAATAAGAAAAACTTCAGAAAGTATTTTTTAATAAATACAATAGACAAAAGAAGAAGATAAAATTAGCATTACCTTCTGCCAAATATACCAATACCAGTAAAAGTGAAATAATTCAACAAGAGATATTAACCCTCTGAGCGACTAATAGGTCAGGGTAAACCGTCTCAAAAATATCTCATTGCGAAGCAATGGGTTCCTTTAAGAAATATCCCCCGTCGCACGAGGTGTTTGAAAAAGAAACGCCTGAATTTTCCCCCCTCTCATTGCTATCTGCGGGATGTATAATTATCCCAACGGGGAGAATCTTCCCCGTTCCTTATCTCTAGCAGATCCCCTTTCCAGAGCCGGCCAGAGGGGAGTGTGAAAGGTGCGACCGTACAAGGCCCCACGCCGCTGACTGATTTTGTAAAATGAAAATGATTTCTGTTTTTTTAAATGCAAGTATATATACATTTGAATATAATTATACAATTTGTGCATATTTTACATCTACCAATCTAAGGCAAGGTTGGGTTCTTTAAAGTCGTGAAAGATTAGAATATCGTACAAGCTGCACATAAACTGTTACAAACTGAGAAACATTATTGACTGAGAATATGAAAAAATAACTAAAAACGAAACACAACGTTAAACATGTGTTTGTGTATGAATAGTGGCTATAATTTTATAAAGTGGCTATTTTTTATATTTAGTTAAGAAGGAAACAATAAATTTTGTTTAGAAAGCTAAGCATTTCACAATTTTGTTAGATTGCACTCCAGGCTTGAGCCGTCAAGAGCAATTGTTTGTAAGTTTAAGATGTAGATGACTCTGAAAGCACATATACAAGTAGGGCCGGTTTAACTTCTAAACGGGCCTATAGACAATACAAGTTTCAGTTTCTTCCCTACTCAGTTTAAAAACCAAATATTTTTCATGGTTTTTCGTACAAGCAAATATTAAGACGTACTGAAATTAAAAAGAAGTATATTTAATTTGCCGATCCCCTTCAGGAGAGTGGTTTCAATATCTCGGAAATAAAAAAAAACTAGAATTTAAAGTAATTTTTTTTTAATGAGTGGTGAAAAAATTGCAAAACTTTTTTACACACTCTAATTAACTCTATGAGCCCGACGGAGCCCCAAAGCGTCCCTTTCAACTGAGGACGGAGTCGGACGTTTTGGGGCGGTTGGGAGTATTTTAGGGGGGTAAGGAAGTTCCCGAGGCCACCCGGGCAGATTATCTCAGCGGAGTGGAGTGAATTCTGACAGTGAGTGATATGCGGTTTTGTCAAGTCATTAAGTCGGAACGTAGTAAAAGAAGGAAGAAAGGACAGTTATTTTCTAAATGAGATTATATTTATCAGAAGAAGAAAAAAATAAATTGAATTTACATTTTTTATACATTTCATTATGATCTATGTAAGGAAATTGTTAACTTGCTTTATGCAAAAGATATTGAAAATGTTCATTTAGTAAAAAAATTAAGAAAACTCTTTCTTCCCCTTTTTAAATTATTTTATTGACACTGATCAATTCACACATTTTTTGGAAAAAAAAATCTTGCAGGCCAACTTTTTTTGAAAAGTAAATTTATTTACTTACTCATTTATTGTTTTTGATTGTATTGCTACAAGCAAATTTTACCAAAGAAAATAATTTAGATTCCATAAAATTGTCGATTACTGTTTTTCTCAACTTTTCATGATTTGTACATTTTACGGAAATACGGTGACAATGAATTACTGTTAAAATCAACTGCTAAAAAACATAAGTTAAAAACTGCAAACAAGGCTTCTGAATAAGATTTTGAAATAAAGTTAAATTCTAGACATATTTAAATTCAATTAAAAAAACAATTATTGTTTCAATGATTGTAAAATAGGAAACCGCTTGAGAGACGTCTGATTTTTAAAAAACTTTCCTGATGTCGTGCGAGTTCTAATTTTTTGCTGAAATTTCTATATTGAATTTAGTATATGAAATTAATCAGAAGATATTAAATTTGGCTTGCCAACTGATAATTTGATACGCTGTCAGATATGCACAACGGAAGGGAACTGTTTCGTTACGGAGTACCGCGACGTCGCGAAGCGTCCAATGGACCTCCACATCTAGTTAATGAATGGGCTTGTAATTAAATTAACGGTTAAAAAATTCGAATAAGAGATTTAAAATCAGATGAATTAAAAAAGAGGGAGCTAATTAAAGAAGGGAGAACAAGTTGCGTAAGAAATTTTAGCGGAAAACACTGCGAAACGCTAGTGTGGTGTGGAATTTTGGTAGAAGGGTGTTTTCCGTGCCCGGATCCGTATTTTCATTAAGGTTACAGTGCTGCAACTAGGAGAGACTAAAATAGAAGGCAAATAAGGTCTAAAAAGATGGAGAAAAACAAAATTTAGCAGGAAAATGGCGATGGAATTAAATTATGAGCTCTTGGAAATAAGCGCGGGTTTGCACAAAGTAGCGGTTTAATCAGGTCGAAACGTAAAATTTCGGTGGATTTTACGGGTCCAGATTGGTATTGTGTAACTTGCGCACAGCCTCATTAGCGATAAGTCATTAAGTAGTGTCCTTTGCGCACAAGCGTTGGAAAGGTTGCAGTATTGTAAACTTTATCGATGTCTATATGATTTGGCGTGGCTTTAGCGCATTGAATACCTTTGGCATATAACAATCAATCAATGTCAGTGGCCCCTGCTTCAACAATGTTTCCGTGGGAAATGCCAAGGACCTTAATAACTGTTATTCTCAAACAAGTGACTAATACCGATATAATTTAAATTAAAATATAAATAATCGATATGAGTTAATCGTAATGTTAAATAAATTGAAAATACATGAATAAGATGTGAAAGAAATTGCTTCTCAACAAAAATGATTGGAAAAGGTACTCGCTTATAAATTTACTCTGCAAAAGTTATAAAAATGATAATTTTGATGTACGAAAAAATGATACAATTTTCAGACTATTACAAATTTTATCTTTATTTATTGTTTCGTTTATTTAAAAGGAGGAAAAAGAATAGCACAGAACACATTTTAAAATGAAGCTCAAACATTTATCAGTACTATTTCGCTGTTTGACTTATTCTCAAAATAAGTACTTTAATTTCACTTTAACGTTAAAGTTGTCTTTAAGTATGTGCCTCATACCTATTAAGAAACAAATTGTGAGAAAATTTTTATCATTTGTTAAAGTAGATAAAAGTGAAGTTTAATCATGTCAGAAATGACTACTTCAAATGTTAAACGAAACAATATCGCTGATTATTACATTTTCAAAATGATTGGTGCCCAACATTCTTTTGAAGAGCTCTTTTTAAATATATATCAAGTACTACCGATTTCTCGATTCTCTTGTGTTTTATTTTAATAAATCAAAGTTACAATGCACTATTACCGTACTTTATCAATTAATCAAATTGCCATCTATAAGCATCCAAATTGCAAAATACGATTTACTATCACAAGATCATGAATTTTACAGCTAGAATTCTTTTTTTAAAAAACAATAAAAAATTAACTAAAACTGTGAATCATTTACAGTTAATGAACAAAAACAAAAATTAATACAATAATTACAAAATAAAAGTCGACTTCACTCGGGGCCCGATTTAGACATGATGGGGATCTTAAGCTATATAAACATCTATGTTTTCAACATTTTCTTTGCAATTCCATCAAATAGTCGCAGAAATCTTGAAAATGTGCATGCCTTTCAATTATTTGAAAACATATTGCCTTTTATTTTAAGAAATAATTAAGGATATGTTTGCAAAATCACAAATAATATACTAGAGTATCCTCTAAGTTTCAACTAAAAGCATTTTTTTTTTCGTGATTTCACAAAACTAAAATAGCTGATTGTGACTTAAAAAGATATTCTAAACAACTTATCGTTTTCCATGCACGTGATACTATGTGTTTAAAATTTGTCTTCAGACACAATATTCCTCTATTCGTTCTTAAGAAGCATTCAATAGCGATATTTGTATTGTTTTGAAATTAGGAAATGAGGGGGAAAATTTTTAAATGAAAAAATTCTTTTGGAGCCGGTTATTTAACCCAATGTTAATATGTGCCAATACTTGACACATATTAAATGCTCCATTGCACTAAGAATAGGCAAACAAATTACATGAAACTTAATTTTTCAGCAAAATAGTAATCAATCCGGTCAAAATAAGTAAAACAGGATTCAAGTAAATTATTTTAATATCAAATTTACCTTAAATCTAAAAAAAATCCCGCAGTTCTTTTCTCAAGAAGAAAACTTTGAAGATCACTTAAATTCCTTCAAATTTAAAATTCGTCATTTCATCTTATTCAAAAGAAAAATTATGTTCAATAATATGAGCGCACATTTTATTCGGTTCTAATTCAATTGCTGTCATATTTAGATACATGATCCCTCGTACATAAAATAAAACGTATGTGTAATTACAACATTTATACGTTATGATTCTCAAATACAGTGTGGATACAGCACTAGCAAATAACTATCTACTTTTAAAATTTATGTACATGTAATCTAGGAAATTATATACAGTTTATTGTTATTTTGTATAGCGAATATTCTTTTGAATCTGAATTTCTTGTAAATACGGGAGAGTTGCTAAAGTTGGACCGTCGGTCTATATTGAGCTTTATTGCAACCTCAATTCTATTAAATATTTGGGGCAAAATAGGCAATGTTGCAATGATGTAAATGTGGTTCCTGGAATCAGTTTTTAGAGAAAGCGCTACGTGTCTACAATTAAAGAACAAGTGATAGTGAACAAGTCAGTGATTTAGATATCATCAATTGAATATTTTTACAAAAAACTAATAGCTCTTAATTTAAATAGCCTCTTGATTTAAAGTAAGTAGCAAAATATGCTACTTCTTAGACAGGAAACTTTGTTGGTTATAACTTATGTTTCATTAAAATAGCTTAGAGATAAAGTTAAGTGATTTTTTTTGTCTCAAATTTGCTCAGATTGGACACAATTTTTATCGGACTAATCAAATCAAGGGGATTATTTTCACGAACTTAAAGAATATCCCAGAAAGACTGATTGTCCTCATAAAACGGTTATGGAACAAATCAAACCAAAAAGACGCAATAAAATATATCAGAAAATTTATATCAGAAAAATCTCACGAAATCTAAAGGAAACTTTTGTTAATTCTTGGCCTAGTTATTGTACGTATAAATATAAAGTATTGAACATTGTAATACTCTTCTAGAAGGAAAAGTAGTTTTCCGAGTATTTTTTTGCATTTTAAAAGTGATTTCAATATATGGGCTACCTTTGGAACAGTATGCGCCAAAGGTGGCCCACCAGCTACAATTTTAAAATTGTATTTTAAGAATAATCACATTTTATTTTACAAAGAAAAGTATGTTTGATATGTGTTAGAGATAAGTGCAAAATTTTACGAAAGGAAAATTCAGCCACCCACACCTAACCAGGCAATTTTGAAAAATCATCAAAGATTAACTATGGGCACCTTTGGCTCACCTATCTTATACAGAACGCCGCCCCATGCCCCCGTACCTGACGCCATTACGGCGACCGAACCGGTTGGGTGGGCATGGGACGCCTATCTTATACAGAGTGGTCATAAATTATTTGACCCATTTTAAAAATAATAGAAAATACTGATAATGTTACTACTACGTTTTTTTTTAACTGAGAGAGCATTTTAAAAAGTTTTAGGTAACGCGCCGTTACGGTGGTCTAGGTGGTCGTAAATTATCGGACATCTCCCATTTTTGAGAGACATTATCTGCGAAACTATTAAAGCTAGAAGAAAAATAAAATCATGCATTTGTAGGAAATTTTAAATTTTTTTAATTTGATAAATAAATTGTAATACGAAAACTGAATAGTTTTCGAGATATTCAAGACAAACCAAAAAAGAAAACCAGAAAGCGCGCATTGACTTCTGCTGATTGGTAACCATTGCGTATTTATATCTGTCGCTGTATCAAATTTAGAATGCTTCTAATGGTACGCCGCTTATATGAAAAAATCTTTTTTATTTGCTCTCTCATTTAAAAAAAACTACAGTTGTAACATTATTAATTTTTTATTAATTTTTAAATGGGTTTAATAATTTATCACCACGCTATATTTTGAACAAAACTTGTACTTCCTATTTTCTCTATTAATACTACTTATTAATTTTTCAAAATGTATAATCTCCCTGCATCTTTGAGATTCTGGCTCTTAGTTTTCTGTAGAAAAAGTGGAATTTTCTAATATCTGATAATAATATTTGAAAAAGTCCAATTTTCTCTTCTCTTTCATTTCTTTACATTTTTTAAAAATCCAATTGATTTTTCAGTATCAATCTGATTTAATTTAATATTAAGACTATTTTAAGCCTCCCAAAATGATATACCTAAATAAATGCGATTAACACTTTTGAAATGTTTATAAATATTTATTATTTGCCACTTAAAATATCTACAGTTTTTTAGCACCTCTATTTTAAAGGCTGTTTTCACTTCTCTTTTGCTGCAATTTAATTAATAAAAGAATCGAATGAATTTTTCATTGATATTTAGTGTAAATTACAACTTTAATGGAATAATATCAAAACATTTCAGCCAAATATTCATTTGTTGAAATGAAAATCATTTGACATGTATTTGTACTGATGAATAGGTTCCATTTTCGTCATCGAAGCAATAATTTTAATACTATTGCTCATACTTAAAAATTTACATAAAAGCAAAGGAGAAGGGGAAAAAGCTGATACATCGAACACATTCAAATCAAGGAATAAAACTTTTAAAAATGTTTCTCGGATTTCTCGTTAAGGGTAAAGGTAATTATCAATTTTCCCTTGGGAAAGTGGTGATTATCCCATAGAAAAGAACCCCTTGATTTCATCAAACACTCTCTTATAAGAGCGACAAGTATGCATTATCTATTGCCCCCTCTACATATTTGCCAAGTTTTCCTGCCAAAGGTAATTAAATACAGTAAACCTATAATGTGTGCGGAAAGTACACTAGTTAATGATGTGCGGAAATGCGCCTGTGCGCATCGGACATAGAACCTCCAGATTTGCATCGACTGTGCTTACAGCCCGACGTCTTTTAATTATCGGAAAATTTTCATATGTGTAGTCCAATATCGATCTGGGTTTCTTAAGAGAACTCGGAACAGATATGCACAAGAATAGCTCTAATATTTTTCGCTCTATATGAATAAAATAATGAATATTTGAGCTGAAGATACTAAAAATTTTTCTGACCAGGAATGCGTTTTTTGTTTCAATTGTGTTTTAACTGCAAAACAGAATATATATTTTTAAGACTCTATAATTGCACGGAGATTCTCTTGGTGTTATCTTTACTTCTTTAGCTTCTCAGAAGTGAAAATTCGCAGGGGGAAAGGGAGAGAGAGGTTGCTGTCTTTAACCTTTTATAATGTCGCACGGCATTTTAAAATTAGAGATTTATTTTTAAATATTAAGCTATCAATATATTTCATTACACAAATAATAAATTTTAATAATGAAATTTTAAACCTTTTCAACAACGGTGTTTACAGTTTTGATAGCCATAAACGCCACATTTAACTGTGCCTCACCTCACATATACACAAACGAGGTTAATTTGTCACAAAGTTAGTATAATACATGGCTTACCTCGTTTAACAAGACAAGTAAGAACCAAAACAACTGCCTTCCTTTCTTCATATTTAAAAATAAGCTTGTAATTTAAAGATATTATTTTTCAAAATATATTTTTTTCTAATTAATCGTATAACTTGATTCTTTAATGTGCTGTAAGTGCGTTTCTTTTCATGAAATATTTGAAAAAATAAAATTAATTAATTTCAATAACAATACAACGTTAATTAAGGTGTTGGGGGCGTGCACACCTTGCATACTTGAATAAACCTGAATAGCCTACTGATATTCGAAAAAAAAAGTTTACGACTCTTTTTGTTTATAATCCATTCTTTCCTTTACTTTTTCAACATAAACACCGCCTTTTTCTCACATTGATATCTATAAAAACTTGTCTCGAGGGTAATTCTCACATATGATTGGTGAACACTCATTTAGAGTTGTGCAAAAATAAGATGACGTATCTTTGAGATATTGATGATTAGCGATTTTTTGCCGAAAAATACTGACTGCCAGGATGATAAAAGAAGTCTGTTTCAGAAAGCATTGCTTGTGTGTTCACAATTTTCCTAGGAGCTCCCGAGATAAATTATTCCTGTTCTTTGTAAAATGTCTGAAGTTGAAAGAAATTTCCGAGTGATAAAAGCAACCACCTTTTCCCCTGACGGATTTGTTGCTTTTTTCATAGTCTTTAGTTTATTTGTCCGCTCTGTAAGTGTGTCTCTACTGATAATATCTATTTACCAGAATTATCTGTCAATTGCACAAATGAATAATAACTGGTCAAAGTTTATGTATTCGCTTTCTTTTTAAAATAAGCCAAATTTTACAGCACAGACCGTGCGAGAACCTACAGAAATTTTAATGACTGGGTAAAAAATAATTCAGAAACTTCTTTGAAAGCATTTAGATAAACTAATCGAGATTCCTCCTAAAATAATAGAGTAGAATAGCCCGAAAAGCATTTCACTCGCAAGACTTTGTCCAGTACCGATAGTTCTAACCGCAAATGACCATCAATGGCTCCCCTTTCATTTTTGACAAATGACCGCGCAGCGGGCGTCCCCCTTTCTGGCATTGCGGTGAAGGAAAGGACGATTCCATTCTGTTCCTGTGAACGAAAAATTACCCCGGGCTTTGAGGCAACCAAATTCTCTCTCGAGCCGGGCTCAGAGAGATAATCTGATATAAAATTTCTAGGGATATTTTGGAGCTAGAAAACGGTAAAACAAACTGGATCACACTGATCTTCTCGCTAAATTAAAAACATGAGAAAAAACCCTATGAATAATGTTCTGAAATTTAAACAATACTTGATTTCAATTTAAATAAGTTCCAGTATACGGCTCTTGTAAATTAAATTAAAACACTAAATTAAATTACCTTGAAAATAATGCATAAAAATATTACAAGGCATTGGAAGCCTCCAAAGATATTGGGTCCCTAGGCAGTTACCTACTTTACAAATTCGATAATCCGGGCCTGTTTGCAAAAACGATTTGTGTTGAAACGGCAAAAGACTTGACAGGCAAATGTTGTTGACTAAAAATATCGTGAAATATCATTTTGAAAAATATCGTGAATCGGAATTCATACTATCTACTCTTAACAACAACAAAGAAAATAATTGAGTAGTTAGGTGAAGGCGACACCTGAATTTAAGAATTAAAGAACTGGATGGGAAAAAAAGCAATTTTTCTTTGAAGCAACCGATCAGTCTATTTCACCTGTCAATTATCTATTTTCTAGTCATAATGAATAGTGCCATTTTTTCTTTTCAGAAAAGATCAAAATTTATCATGAGCCAAAAGTGTCATATGGATTTTTATCTAATTAGGATAATATTCACAAACTATTTGAAGACGATCTTCTTAAATGTTACAAAGACTTAAATGCAACTTTGTAATGCGATATTGATTTATTGAGAGAAATGGAAATTTGTCATAGAGTTTTGCCATTCAGGGACTCAGTAAAACAATATTTATTTAAAAATATTTTATTTAAATTGTATACAAATTTTGTGACTGTTCCGAAAATTGCATTAACCTTACCAATTACAAATGTTTCTGCAGAAATATTTCTTATGATTAAAAATAATAAAAAAAAATTACTCGAGTTCTAGAATTTGTTAAGAACGATTCAATTTCTTACCATGATATCTGTCAAATCCGAATGAGCTATGAAACTAAATTGTGATTATATTATCAACGAATTTGCTGTAATGAATGTAAGAAAATGAAACAAAAATAGCATATTGTTTGTTACCTTATTCTAGCAAGTCGCAGTCCAAATTGTATTTTATGAATTCATGACGCAATTATTTTTATTATTTGAATTGTGAACAGTTCTAAATGTGATTATATGTTAACTTTTAAAAAATATTTTAGTTATGTATCATTTTCATGTATTCCTTAATATACCAATTGGTGAAATGTAATAAATAACAAAATGCAATAAATTATTTATTCTGGATAAGAAATTATGTCTGGGTTTCTAGTTCTATTTCTAAAAAATAGGACTAGAAACCCAGTAAAACTTATTACATTTTTTTTCTACATGGTTTTTCTTTGCAAAATTGGCAAAATAAAAAATAACAGAAATCTGTTACTTACTTCAAATTATTCATGCGATTTCAGGGATAAACCCCTTTTCAAGGTGTTATGCGGAATGCTTGCCAAAATTGCTAAGATAATCAATTTAGAGGTTCATTCAGGGGCATCTCTTCACAAGCAATTTTTTTTATGAAAAGAAAATCTTATAAGCATTTCTACGCCATAATAAGAATCTGAGAAAGATTTTCTTCCACAAGTTTCCGAAAACCTGCATGAAAACTTCCCTACCTTGCTATTCGTTTTAACGATAAGGAATTCAATTGTTGCTGAAAACGTTCCTTCCTACCACCTGCAAGCAAGTCTATTGTAAAGCTTATCACCACGAAACTGTCACGGTCAACCAAGTCATCAATGGAGGGGAAAGCAGAGGCGAGAAAACACGTATTTGCCTCTTACGACTGCAAAATTCAAA
>BGPR01031168.1:0-18211 GCA_013235015.1 Araneus ventricosus | reverse complement strand
AATCCAAATTTATTTTGTTAATTTTCAGCACAAATTACAATAATTATCAAACTTTAAAATTCCATCAAATACTAACTCTTCAAATGCCAGAAAACGATATCCTATGATATATAGTACTAGCAGTACTCGCACGGAATCCCGTGGAATCAGGATTTCAACAAAATGAAAAAAAAGAAAAAAAAGAGGAAAAAAAAACCCGCCCACAATGACATGAAAAAGTTTTGAAAGCAAAATCAAAACAAAAGATACACATTATTGATTTTCCCGCTTATTTTTTTTTTCGCGATAAACAATAATAAAAAATTGCAACGTGAAAATTATTATACTGCAAGCTAAGTATGCGAGATGAATAAATACGTTAAGATACTGCCGAAAATAATAATCAGTCATTCAATTCAAGGTTATGACGTCACCTCCCCTTCAACAAATCACATAGCCATTGCGTGCCGAAGAAGTGCCGAGCGAGGAACTCTCTCCATAAAAATAACTCTCAACCGCCCAGAAAAAAATTAATTTAAATAAAAACTTGAAAAGATATTTTAACCGTTGTTGTTTTAAATCCGACACAACCGTTCTACTTATAAGCTGAAAAAAATTGAAAATAATAGTGTTATTAGAAAGTCGGATGCAACAAATTTAAAATCAAAAGTAACATCTTGATGCCATAACTGGGTATTTTTAAAAAATTTCTCAAAATTCAGTAAATTGCGTTAGAAATTCAAAACTAAATTCATTAGAACGGAAATCGCGTTCTCTTTCCGATGGTGTATCTATTTTTGTCGTACAGTTATTTGAAACCATTCTATTGAGAAATTAGCGCGAAAAATCAAACAAAACAACACAAAACATTAAATAAAAAAAAATTCTAGATTAAATTTTAAAATTTCGGTTCGAGGTGCATTCAGTCACCATTACGACTACCTGTGTGTCAAATTTCATGGCTGTAAGTGCGATAGCTTCGTCTGGACATCGCAGAAAAACACACACACACGCACACAGAAACATTGCCTTTTATAAGTATAGATAGTTATGAATGTAATATTGTGAATTTAAAGAGGCATTTTGCATATTAACATAGAATATCAGTCCAATCCTTATTTTACTGATAAAAGAATTATAACTTGAAAATTATTTTAACAGTAACTGACAGTAATAGCTAAAGATACCTTTTTAAGATTAATTTTGTTCTCAAGTCATATTACAGATCAATAACGCCATTAAAAATACCGGACATCATAAAATTTTAATGAATACTGCGTATATGTCACCAGAATTACTACACAAGATGAGTAATTTAAAATTCTACGGAAATACTACAGAAGAAAACCAAAGTTCATTATTTTTTTTACAAATACGAAAATAATTTTTTTTTAATTTAACAAATTTCTCATTAATTTACACATTCTCTTATGTATGTTTCGAAATACGTGTTGAACTTACTTGTTTTCATTTCAAGGTATCCTGGATAATGATCTACAGCCTTTAAGATACAAAATGAAACTTTTGTAAATGATATCATAGTAAGTTTCAAAAGATAAAAATATTCTTCGACGAGAAAAACGTATTGAATTTCCATTCAATGAAAAAGCCGGAATTAAATTGCCTTGTTTCATGAGAGAATCCTGAGGGCGCTACGATCGTTTACCAAACTCCAGAGACAATTCTATACCTTCTCTGTGTTCCGCTCTCCCTATCAAGTGGCGCTGTGACCTTTGATCAATCAGCAGGATGAAATCTACAATATCTTACAATTGCATATTTGCCGATTACCATTTCGTCCCAGAAAGAGGGCTTAATCTCCAGAATTGATATAATTGTCCAGGGAGGATACAGTACAGCAAATTTTTCGCTTCCATAGGTGATGAAGACGCAGGAGAGAAGAGAAACAGTTCTTTGCGGTGCGTAGCATTAAGCAAAGGACACATTTCCTACCCCGTCTAACCAATTCCGAAATGAGTATGATTCATGTTAGATGATTATTAATAAAATCCATGGTCACTTTGCTTGAAATAATGAATTATTGACCTATACCATCTCTTTATTAAAATTTAAAAGAAAAACTGATACAAAAACACATACTAATAATGCAATATGACAAAACTTTTTGAAAAACATTGTGTTGTCCATTTCAAGCCGAATTTACTAATATCATATTCTTTAAAATATATTAAAAAGCTACGATTTTCTAAATTTTAAGATTAATTTAAAAGGAACATTTTAGATTCTAAATATTCATGACATAAATTTTTTCAGTAAAATAGCCTCAAATATAAGATAATACATTTTCTTCGCAGTTTCCAGAGCTTATAACAAGCAATGATTCTTTTTTTTTTCTCAAAGGAACTGAAGTAAGCTAGGGTATATGGATATCAAGTAGGCATTTTTAAAAAGATTATATAGTCCAGTCAAATTGTCATAAATGGTTACATTAATTAGGGTAGTTCCGATTTTTTGATATGTTGTATGGGTTAGTACAGTGTTAAAAAATACATGTTTTCCAATTCCCCCCACCACCGCGGGCGCCGCCATCTTGAAAAAACCGCTCAATTTTTGGACTTTTCCCTGTTTTTACAAAATATCTCCTAAAGTATTGGTCTGACAAAAACAAAAACTCGTTACACTTTTATTAAACTAGAGAACATTGTCTACAATGTGAGACAAAAATGAAATTTGTAGCTCTAATACTTCCCAAGATAGACCTCTTTGAAGTTTGAGAATTTTTCTCAAAAATATAAAAATTACAGATTTTTGGTCAGTGATTGCTTGATAGCAAGTAAATGGTGAATCCTACACTAAAGTTTGACATAACAATTATAGTAGATGTAAATAGCTCAAGTTTAAGACCAAGCTTATTCTTCTAGCTCGTTTTGACTACGAGATACAATCTTTTGAATATTTGTGTAGTTTTTTAGAAAAACACGTGATAACTTAATACAGGCAAAATCAATGTTTTTATTAAAAAACAAAAAAGTTCATAGATTGTTAAGTTTGTATATCACATATATTCAGTGGAGTGCTCACTCGATAGACCCTTGGAATGATACATCTCCAAAACATTTGTTTTGAAATTGAAAAATTCTGTGATGTAAAATTAACATCATCAGAACATGTTGACACGAGGCCTTCTCGAATAGCCCGGGATAATGAAGATGCAGCAAAGCTCTCTCAGTGGCTTTCTGAACACAATCCATTCCCTAAAATTAATGTGATAATGTCAATAGATTCAGGAATTGTGGGAGGTAATGAAGTAAACTGCCATTTGTCAGAAGAGGTTGGGAGAGATATGATTTCAAAAATGATGGGGGAAAAATTCGAAAATGTGAAATTCAAACGGAAGGGCAAAGTAGTGACACTTGCTTCTATTAACAGTTCCGTCAAAATTTGTAACATCAGCATTGTTGTGGATCCCCATATACTTTTTCACAGGTTATGCATAGCAAAGCAGTCAGATGACGATTTAAAAGCATTTTTCAAATTCGAACTGTCACCTTTTCCTATCTTGTTATTCACAGAAGAGAGCATGCGTAAGGGAACAAAATCTTCATTATATACATCATTCTCACCCATTACAGAAGATGTAAAACCTGAAGGATCCCAGTATGTCGTGGTTAATGGTGGTCATTTACTGCACAAAATTGTGTGGCGACAACAAGCCACATTTGGAGCAATAGCTGACAGATATGTTCAATACTTGAATAATAAATACGGTCAAGATATAGCTGTAATTTTTGATGGTTTCCCTGATGATGACAAAAAGAGCACCAAAAATTGTGAACGACTTCGAAGGGCAGCCCATTTTTCTCCTGATGTAATGTTTCATGAAGAAACAGTGTTACAATATACAAAAGAAAAGCTCCTTGCAAATGAATGTAATAAGAAACGTTTTATCGAACTGCTGAAGTAGACTTTGCAAAAAGCTAATATCTGCTTGCAGCAGGCAGTTGAAGATGCTGACCTCACGATTGTGAACACTGCCATTTCTGTTGCTCCTCAATATGACTATGTGCGTGTAGTTGGTGAGGACATTGACCTTATAGTTCTCCTAACTGCATTGGCATCGACACACAGTAATGTTTTTTTCCAAAAGTGTGAAGAGGGAAAACGCCAGATAGTTATTACTCAACCATATCATTTAATCATAAATTCTCGAATGAGCTTTTGTTTATTCATGCTATCAGTGGTTGTTATATCACACCAGCACTGTTTGGCCAAGGTAAAAACAAATTTATTAATTTATTTTTGAAACATGAAGAACTTTTGAATAGAGCAGCAACATTCCTTAATCCTCAAGCAACAACAGAGCAAGTAACAGAAGCAGGGGAAAATGTTCTTGTTGCTTTGTATGGGGGAGATCCAGCAACTCAAAACCTTGATGCACTAAGGTACCACTCATTTGTTAAAGCTGCAGCTAAAACTAAATTTAACCTTGCTAGATTGCCACCAACTACCGATGCTGGTCAACTGAATGCCATGAGAAGTTACCACCAAGTGCAAACATGGTTGGGAAACGAAAAAGATCCCTTGAAATGGGGCTGGATGCACACTACATCAGGCCTCTTCCCTAAGAAATCAGAGAAGGATCCAGCACCAGAGTCCCTCCTTCAATGCATTTCCGGTACTTGCAAAAAAGTTTGCACGAATGCATGTAGATGCAGGAAAGCAGGTCTGCATTGTTCTTTACTATGCAAACATTGCATTGGACAGTCTTGCGAAAATCCAATACCAGTCATTTTAGACAACGAGTCTGAAAAGGGAGAGGCTCCAGCACCAATTGACATGATTGATGAACAACTGGAGTGTGAAGACATTGAATTGTAAGTAGTGTAATGTTACTATGTGCGGAATGGGAGCTAAAACAACGAGGGACATGGCGCGGGCCCTTCTAAAGGTATGAAAATGTAAAGTTGTGGTTCAGCAGACATTTTTTTTCATGAAATTTGTGTAGTGCATAATTTATTTATAATTATTTGTCATTTATTTATTTACTTACATATTTATTGATATATAATTCACAGAACTACTGAATATATGTGATATACAAACTTAACAATTTATGAACCTTTTTGTTTTTTAATAAAAACATTGATTTTGTCAGTATTAAGTTATCACGTGTTTTCCTAAAAAAACTACACAAATATTCAGAAGATTGTATCTCGTAGCCTAAACGAGCTAGAAGAATAAGCTTGGTCTTAAACTTGAGCTATTTACATCTACTATAATTTTTATGTCAAACTTTAGTGTAGGATTCACCATTTACTTGCTATCAAGCAATCACTGACCAAAAATCTGTAATTTTTACATTTTTGAGAAAAATTCTCAAACTTCAAAGAGGTCTATCTCGGGAAGTATTAGAGCTACAAATTTCATTTTTGTCTCACATTGTAGACAATGTTCTCTAGTTTAATAAAAGTGCAAAGGGTTTTTGTCAGACCAATACTTTAGGAGATATTTTGTAAAAACAGGGAAAAGTCCAAAAATTGAGCGGTTTTTTCAAGATGGCGGCGCCCGCGGTTTTGGGGGGAATTGGAAAACTTGGATTTTTCAACACTGTATCAACCCATACAACATATCAAAAAATCAGAACTACCCGAATTAATGTAACCATTCGAGTTTTTTTGTTACAATTTGACTGGACTAATAGCCTTTTAGAAAAAAATAAACGAAAGAGAGTAATTTTTTAAATATAATATTCATGACATTAAGAGAGTAATAAGTTAAAAACTGACTCATTGTAAGAGTGCACAAAAAAATTTCAAAATTTATTGCGTCAAATTCACTAGAAAACTGCTGCAGTATTAAAACATCTACTCAAACTATGATCAACAGGATCATACGATGTATATATTAACGATATCATCTAAACATAAATTATTTTAGACGTCTAAGCCAAAGTTCCACAAAACTATGGTGCATTTCATATAATCATCAAACCTGAAGAAAAACATATACAACATTGGCTGATTGCCTGAAAGAACAAACAAATTTCTAGTATTGTCCATTCATATAACACAAACACACACCAATATTTTAAATTAAGAACACCATTTCATTATCATACATAAATAATATGTAGGAAATATTCACCCTCAGCCATTGACAATTAATTTTATTGTTTGAAGCACTGTCAATTAAAACACATCAAAATATTTTGACAACTTTAATAAACTATTATTAGACAAAATATTCTTATTAAATAAATTTCCTTCATTTTATTTATACAAATCATCATGAATATTTTAATTTGCATCTGGAAAATGCATAGTAAAAACAAATTGTAATATAAATATTAAGTTTCTTCTTGGAATGGAATTGAAATTTGCATAAATCTGTTATGCCAAGATGTTGAATAATTTCTAAAATACTAGTAGCAGTATATAATAGTACACGTAAACATTAACTAGAATAAAGTTTCTTAATCATTTCATTTTATTCTATTTCACAGTAGGCATTTGTAAAAAAAGCTTGCTTCGGATATAACTACAAATACTTAATACACATCTCAATATTGCTCCAATTTAGAGCAAAAATAACAGCAACAATTTTTATACTATGAAAAAATACCCAATAGTTATTCTTCAGAATCAAAATAAGCTAAAATTACTACAAAATTTTATACTTTAAAGTCTACAATACAATTGTAAATGTATTATTTTTAATTTTCAGGGTATTTCAATATTAAATTTCTGAAAATGAATTTTAACAGTACTAATAATAACTAACAGTTCACAATACAAAGTATGTTAAATATATGCTTTTCTGACAGTAATAATTAGTTTTTCTGAGAATAAGATTATTTTAATTACCAAGTCATATTATGTAGCAATAAATCTACCAAAATAACAGCGCTACTAGAATTTTTAATGATTCATGCATATTGCGTCAGATTATTCTATATGATAAGCATTTTTAATCATTCCGCAATTTAAAAAAAAGACAAAACTTCATTATTTTTAAATGATAAAAAAAAGCGAAATAAGTGTTTTAAAATCTTAAAAATTTTCATTCATTTAAGTAGCCTCTAGTCAAGATACGAAACACATTTTTAAACTTACCTTCTCAGGATCTTGAATGAGTCTCATTATATAAAACAAATTCCAATTCAGTTCGAACTATCTCGAATAATGTTGCTATAATTTTAAACAAATTGAAGTCATGAATAAATATTCGGAATGTTTCACAGAAGCAATAGAAATTAATCCACCAATCAAACTATAGAACATTTCATTCGATTGCAAAAATTCATACGAGTTGGGTTTTAGTTTCTACCAAAATCAATTAGTTCCAGACAGTTGCGCTACAGACACACTATCTATCTACTCAGTTAGAAGGTCTGATTCTTAGCTAGTGTACGAAAAAACTTATTTGCATGAGGATGGAGAATTTTAATTTTTTCGACATATTTGACTCACTAGCCTGTAAGCCGAGATCGTTTTAAAGCAATAGATGCAATAGTATATGTATCTATTTTCAAAATATATAAGAAATAAATATTTATTTTAAAAAGTGGTAAAAATTGGTTTTTAAATACAGATCGTGATTAAATTCAGCTAGATGTTATGCACTCCAGGTAAAAGCATCAGGAACTGATGTCCTATTAGATTTGTAAGCTGGTTGATAAGTTTTATCATAAGTATACCTGAAAGAGGATGTTATGTGGGTTGGTAAGTGAAGCGGCCACTTAAGTAGCGTCACCTACCAGCATAACTTTGGGTTAGCGTGCTCTTGATACGGAAGTATGATAGGTAGAAATAAGTCAGTGGCTCACTCTATAAAAATGGTTCCCGCAAATACCAAAAGAGCTATTACCACTTTTTTCATTGTACAATCGTAGGCTTAACCCCTCCAGACACCATGCTATGCAGGGAATTGTGTAGATTGGTACAATTCAATTGACTAATATATATATATAAATATTTATGAACTAAAATAGTATAGTACGTATTCAACGACAGTTAGTTTCATTCATCAGATTAATTATTTCACCTCAGGATTAATTGTACCATCAGATTGGTATTCACATCAGATTAATTGTATTCATTTCGATTAATGTAGAAGTAAGCTTTCAAAGTAACTTTGGAAGAAAACTGCTACATCCACCAAGCAACATCCACAAGGTTAGAGATTCTCGGCGATGAAATGCTGTAGATATTTAATGACTAAACCGTAGTTATTAATTACAGTAATTGTACTTAGAACTGTTTATTTTATAATTAACCTTCGTTATATCTTATAAAATGAATAACATAAAAGTATCTTCACCTAGATATTCACGCTTAAAAATAAAGATTGATATTCTCTTACGAAATACAGTTTTAAAAGTACGATCAGTCTGTTGAAAGCTTGAACCTCTGTTTTGCGATTTCTCTGTTTGTGAACTTTTCTTGGAACCAAGAACATTTTGTTAAATTTCTTTATTAAATTAACCTCCGACTAAAATTAATTTTTCTATAACGAACTTTTCTTGTGATCTAACATTTACTCTCCTGTTTCTCAAAATATTTCCTACTTTCAAACTTATGCTAACACATTTATAGTGAGCAATTGTGCTTGAAGCTTTGGAAAATGTAAAGCGAAAGTATGACATCGAAAAATATTTAATTCTTCATGTAGAATGATCAAGGCGTGGAAAAAAGGATATTGCTTTTAAAATTTGGTGTCCTCAAAACAGCTTATCAAGCCATAATGTCCGCGATATTATACAAAATTATGATTCATAGATTTCTTGATCAAAGTGATTTAAGCACTGTGTCTGAAGATGTGGATGGTTTGAAGTAGACGATGTAAAAATAAAAACAATACATGTGGTGATGAAGAGAAGATGATGAAGATGAAATTATCTGTTAAAGAAATCAACATAAACATGATAAAATACAGAATTCATTAATTTAATATAAATTATTTTAAATTGAAAATAAGTATGGACAATGTTTGTTTTTATTCCTTGTTTTACATTTCTTTGAAGTGGGTGAAATATATAAAACAAATAGATATTAATTTACAAAATAAGGTGTGGTCATTACTTTTTAATAATTTTAGTTTTATGATTTAAAATCTGTTTTCATTAGTTTATAGTGTTTTAAAAGGTGAATCTCTATTTGTAGAATTTTTCCATAACGAACTTTTTTTTTTGAGTTTGACTAGATGAAGCCAGGGTATTTTTTAATATTTCTAAATCTATGAGGGAGTATATAAAACTCGCATAAATGCTGTAGCGCATAATAAATATCATGATAAAATCAATTTACGAAAAACAATTGACTGTATAATCAAACACACGCAGGTATAGGAGCGAAAACCAAGACACTGTTCTTTCTTGTTAGAATGAGTCAAATTTTTGATTAAAGATTATCTCAGATATATTAGTCCTTTTCAATGACAAATTGGCATAGATTTAACAAAACAATTGTCTAGGTTTCTAATTTAATAAAACTACTGTTTTTTAAATGATATTTAAACCATTTTTTAAATATTTGCATTAAAATTTCGAAGACATTTTCCATAACATTTAATATACCTAGGCTGTGAGGAAGAAATTTTGTATTATTAAGATGGTACAAAATTTATTTTAACCAATTATGTTTTCAAAGTTATCTTAAGAAAATCAGATCAATCAAATTCTCTTCAATTAATTAAGAACCTATTTAAGTTTTTTTAAAGATCTGAAAAACATGCTCATCTCAAAATGATGAACATTTGGTAACTTTAAATATGGCTACCTGTTTTAAAACTTACAGCAGAAACACACAATCGTTTTTAGTATTATTAGAGACTAATAACTTGTGGGACGCGCGATTAATCTAAAGAAGGCATCATGCAGACTAGGCGTCACAAAAAAAAGGTTTAAAAAATGAAATACTTTCGAATTTTAATGGATTTTGCTAAATTTTCACAAGAAAATTTCGCACGTTATAAACTTTAGGCATAAAAGGTTTAAATAAATTCAGGCGCGGTTATCGCAGAAAAATTTTGATACTTTTCTCCATTTATCTATTTTAAACAGATAAAATCTAAATACGTTTCATTCAAACCATGGAAGTGTTCTCCCAAAACTTTCTCATGCCTTCCCCAAAAAAGCATGTTCCACTTCCCCAGGTGGCTAAAAAAATCAGACATAGTTGCCCAGAACCCAATATCAGAAGATTTTCTTATAGTGATTAAATATCTAGGTAAAGTCAAATTCATAGAGATGTTATTGCAATTTCGCTCTTATTGGTTCAAGAACAACTGACAATATTAATTATCCACAGCTTTCGCGTACTGTGGGCTCAACGGATTTTTTTTTACAAAGTGACTATGCAGATAAACAGACAGTCTCAGTCCTTTGGCGGATTGGTTCCGAAAATTTATGGACCTACGTTTCACGGTGATAAAACAGTACCATTTTATCCTTTCTAGCTTTATTCAGTTTTTTGTTGGTATTTCACATGACCTGCGGACATACCTGAATGCGACAGACTACCTGCGTTGTAGTTTTGTCAAATTTGATGGAATCTACAAATTATGTTTAAAGATACACTTCAAATTTCATCCTCAGAATTCAAATATTTTCAGTTATCAGTAGTTCTACATTTTAAGGGCAGATATAATTCCAAAATTGTGTTTTCGGATTCAGGAGGTCTAAAACGTGGAGATTCGTCAAAGAATCTCGAGTTCAAGGAATTTGACAGGTACAAGCCTTTCTACGTATACTTTGTATACGAGAAAGTAATAATATTTCATCACGACAGGAAAAACACGATAATAATCTATCAGAATGATTATGTGGAGAGGCTATAATATTTTGTAAACTGCTTACTCTGAAACTACAATTTCCCACAAGAATTGATATATTATCTTGCATGACAAATGGCTGACTAAAATATATTTTCATTCCCCTGCACACACAGGACTGCAAATCTTGAAAGGGTCTTAGCAGGCTTTAGTAAGAATGGGTTTGGTCATCAGATCAAAGCTGAAAAATAAAACTTTTACTAATTTCTTTTCAAAAGAAAATAGCAATCAATGATTGGACTTCCATGTAACAAGGACTGGATTCACTATTTTTCCCCATTGGAATCAACATTCGCCTCAGGAGACCAGAGTTTCAGAAAGGGCTCGTTTCTTTTATGCTTAATAATTAGTGGTTAGTTCTCAATAATTTTGCATCCCTGTTAATGTCGCCCAGGGCACTTGCCGTACCCCCACCTAGATTACGACAGATGATTTATTAAAGCCTTGAGGCATTATCTATTTATTTTGACGCCGCGAAGGCATCGACACCAAGCTCAGATATGGCATTGTTGATAATATGCTGTTTTTGGCTTGATCCTGGCTGGCAGACTGGGCAGGTTAAAACACCCATGTGGTGAATTTCTGTTCCTTGGTGTGCCATTTAGGATATTTTCCTCAGAGGAGAGAGGAAAGGTATTTTTCCTAGCAAAAAAAGTTACAGAGCCTTTTAACAAGGAGTGAGTAGTTTATCATTAAAATAAAATTTTAGGTGATACTTAGGGACACAATATACAAGATTTTAATTTTGCTGGGGTTGTTGAGTCAGGTTGCTATTTTACAATATCAAAGATATCCTATTCAGTGATGGTCTTCCGTGAAAGATTTAAATTCATCATTTGAGTAAATTCAAATCAAACGTAGAATTTAAAAATATTTTTTAAGTGTTTTCCATATATATATATATATATATATATATATATATATATATTTGCATTTTATATTTTTTAGTTCTATCAGCTATCGACGGATGGTAAGCAAGTCGATGATCGAGAATGCTGTGAATAGTAATAAAATGTAACGGATTTTTGCTATGAAAGATTATATTAAATTATTCATATATTATTATTATGATTTAAATTCCTTTATTCTCAATAAGTATATGTAATTTCATTTATATTAGTTATTATTTGTGAAATAAAATTAAATATATAATATGTATGGCATTTGTGTAGTAAGGCTTTGTAATGACAGCAGTGGTATTGTTCCGTCACTAGATGGCTGCACGAGTCAATCTAGTTTGAAGCTTGCATTAAGCAGGTAATGTAGTGATGTGTCGTTCACTCCGGAACGAATCCGCGGATCCGGATCCTCAAAAGGAACGACCGGATCCGATTCCGACCAAAAGGAACGAATCCACTAAAAGGAACGAATCCACGGAATCGGACTCATGATGAATCCGCGGAATCGGACTCATGATGAATCCGCGGAATTGGACTCATGATGAATCCGCGGAATCGGATTTGCGATGAATCCGCGGAATCGGATTCGTGAATCGGAATTGGATTCACTCTGATTCCGCGGATTCGGAATTACTGATTCCGATTCAGAATCACTGATTCGGATCCATAATTTTAGAGAAAATTATTAATTTTTTAAAAAATCCTGAAAAACAAAAAAATAATATTTCTTGTTATTGCATCATGTTTTCACATCTCCGCATCTTTCACAGCCGCATGTTTTACTTTTGGAAGAGTTTTAATCATTCCGCCCTAATTAAACGCTAATTAAAATGGCTTTATCTTTTGTAATTCTATAAAAGAAGAACCAGAATCAGCACAATTTTATTAACTATCATAAACACCACGGTTCCGTTCAGATTTTTTAATCTTCAAAATTTTTTTTGTATTTTTATCCTATTTACGGACTCTAAAATTTTCTTCCGCTATTTTAAGCCTTTTTTTCTTTTTCACACTTGCGCTATGGTAAACAAGCTGATTTCATAGAACATGCTAAGACTTCTAGTTTAAAAGTAGTCCTGGTGCTCTAACTCAATTTCAAGACCGTACCGTCTGTCGCCCATTTAATTAAAATCCCCCCCCCTTCAATCTGCATGACCAGAGAGTTTATAAAATCATTTCGTGCTTTTTAACATTAATTACAATAGTACCATATTATCCCCAAACTTTTAGCTATCTCAACTGATTGTCCCTCTCTCTATTCATGTTTTAATGAATCCCCCCCAATTAAAAGCTAATTAAAACGGCTATAACTTCTGTAGTTTTGCAAATAAAAAATCAGAATCAGCACAATTTTATTAACTATCATAAACACCACGGTTCCGTTCAGATTTTTTAATCTTCAAAATTTTTTTTGTATTTTTATCCTATTTACGGACTCTAAAATTTTCTTCCGCTATTTTAAGCCTTTTTTTCTTTTTCACACTTGGGCTATGGTAAGCAAGCTGATTTCATGGAATATGCTAAAATTTCTAGTTTAAAAGTAGTCGTGGTGCTCTAACTGAATTTCATAACCATCTGCCGTCATTTTAATTAAAATCCTCTCACCTGCAATCTGTGTGAACAAAGAGTTTCGCAACTCATTTCGTGACTTTTTAACATTAGCCACCACAGTGCCAGATTATTCCCGAAATTTCACCTTTCTCAACTGATCGGCTCTCTTTCTATTTATATTTTAATTATTCCCCCAACTAAAATGGTTAAAATTATTAAAATGGTTATAACACCTGGATTTTTGCAACTATAGAGTCAAAAATTTCAAGTTATGCTCATCATCCTAATATGTTCTGATTCACTACAGTTGCATACTGAAAAGTTGAAAAGCTTTATTTACAGCGTTGTTCGGTCTGATTCGAACATAGGAAATTTACACTCTCTTTTAGATAACATTGTTGTTTTTGACACGGTAGCATTTCCAAAGTATTTTATTTGTAAATTTACAATCATTAGTCATCCTTGAGATCCGTATATCTGGATTAGTTATGAAGGTTTGTTGGAGTTCACAAGCTTACATAACCTCAGAAATATGGCTGAAAATAAATCCGGTTTATAACCGGTAATATATATCTTTCTATACTTTTCTCATCATTTCGACCATTCTTTGTTACAGACAGAGAGAAAAATAGTACTGAAGCCATCTCTTATATTCACTATATGCGGTTCATTCTCTCAGAAGCCAACATAAACTAGCTAAAACAGTAATTTACCCTTACTTATCAGTTTTATGACAGCATCAGCTCTCAATTCAAGTTTGTATTACTTGTAATCTGTCTATTAAAATCTTGGAGTTTTTTACAAATTTGTTCATAAAAACCATTTAACTTATCTATACACGCAAATCCATATGCTTTCAGATTAGAGATTGATTTCGAAATTTAGGAATGACTTTTTATAAAATTATTCGTCATTTTCATTTTTCCATCCATACTGAAAATGCCAGTCATTAAACTTTTCCTACTGGTGTGGCGTGGAAGTTTGGAGAGGAGTTAAGTGATATCTTTACTTAGAATATTATATCATCTCAAAAATAAATCATTCATCCAAAGGAATTTTATTTTAATTCCGTATGAAACAAAATTTAATATTTTTGATGGAATTTTTTTTTAAAAGATCGAAAACATTACTGCAACTTTTACACCACAGAAAGCAAAGAAACTTAGAACTACATATCCTTTGATCGTTCATTTAATTCTTATCTTAAACAACTGAACTAAACAATTATGATAACTTCAATGCTCCACATTTTCACTAACGCACTCAATATTATAAAATATTCAGACTTTCTGCTTTTGTTACGAACAAAGCACAATATCACATTCACAAAATTTAAGCAGGTCAGTAAAAGAATTATTTTTCTAAAGAATTATTCTTTATTTAACAATAAATATTTATCTCACTTCACTGATGCAATAAGGTTATATCAGATTGTTAAGTCTCAGTACATTTTTGAGCAAACGCATCAAGTAGAATAATCTTTAACTGAAAATAACTTTTAACATAAAGCGAAAGAAAAATGTTAATAAATTTGGCGCATTGCAAAATTGGAAAAAAAACCCATTCGCACCATACTTTAAAAACCAAAACTCCCTTCTTTGAAATCCTTTTTAGTAAAAAAAAAAAAACTAAAAAACAGACAGGAAATTTTTTTTATGATTTTTCGTTCTAAATTCAAAATTGCCACCACAAAAATATTTTCATTTCTTAAAGCTCGATAAAAATAAAATTACTTTCAACTAATCAAGTGGAATGCCGAAAACTAAATGTTTTTTGTCCACACTTTTGTCCCTTTCATTAATACTTTTTTTTGAAAATCTTACTGTAAGTCTTTTCCGTCTTGGGAAATGTAATTATCACAATTTCTCACACATACGGCTCATGCCTTATCTATACAGTAAAACCAATTATCACCTGATGGGGCTTCACTTATCTTCTCCTTGCTAGACCTCCCAACGACTGTGAAATTGTTCCCACGTTTTTTCTCCGGAATTGAGAGAATTCTAAACATATATGTTAGGAGAAATTAATTCTTATTTTTTCTCAGTAGAAAAAAAGTACTGACGTGCTACTAAAATTGTTTGATGTAATTAGTTTAAAAATATGTTTATCATTTGCAGAAAATAAATGTCCTTATTTGGGTATTTATCATTTGGGGTAAAAACCAATTTTACGATTATGCACGCACATTAAGAAACAAGTGGACATTGTGGTTACCTCCCCCCCTCCTCTTCTCTTTTAAAGTGATTGGGAAATAAAGTTTGTTATTTCCATCGACTCCCCTGCCTCACATGAAGTTTTCTCACATTACTAATCAACTTCCCGTCACACATGGGGTGACTGAATAGAACCGGAGTGGAGAGGGATGTAAAATGACATGCCTGGTGATTACAGTACATACAGGTGATGAAATCCTAATCTTTTATGGCCGGAAGCTCTGGAATCTTGGCGCGTTATCTGAGATATCTGCTGAAGACAAAGGGTAGTGAATGAAATCAAAAACTGAATACAGAAATAATTGAAATAAAAAAAATTCAGATATAATGAAGTAGAAAAATTTTTTAGAAGAAGGTAAAAACAAGCACACATAACATAATTTTCTATTAGTTTTACAATTTTACCTTCAGGATGATTCTTCTACATGATCATATCAGCTTGCCCATGATCTACATCTAAAAGTTGGGAAAGTAAATTTTCCGGAAGCTAAGATTTTAAAAATAAAATCTTGTCAATCTCCCTTTTTAATATGAAGTTATTACTAATAATTTAAAACGAGACAATTTGGGACATTTAATACATATCCTAGAGACTTGTTCAATCCAGGGCAAAGAGTTGAAACCAGGACTGTCCTGTCTCCTTCAAGACACCTAATTCCTTTAATAGTAGCTGCCTGTAAGGTAAAGTAAAATTCTGCTAAACCCATACCAGTCTGAATGAGCTGTTAACTTATCCTTCGAACCCTAAAAAAATAAAGGCAATAAGAGTCAATGAGGGACACACGCCCTTTGGAAGAAATTTTGATTTTAATAAATTTATTCGAGTTCATTAAAAATAAAGAAAAAATATAAATAAATGCATTGAAAAATAAGTTGTACTGTAAATATTTTTTGTTTAACAATTTTATTTAATGTTTAATTTTTTGTAACTATGAAGAAAAAATTTCGTTTATTTACACGTGAACGATTTAAAAAATTTTGGATATCTCCACCCTTTACAGTGGCTAAGCTTGCTTTTCGCTGGCTCTCATTACCACTTAAAATGTTGTACAATACTAAAAATAAGTCTTAGTTTATAGTACTGATGTGGTTACTTACATCTCCTCAAACTATAAAGTTTAAATATATCTTTATGCAAAATAACTTTATTTTTATGTCAGTGTCTCATGTAATTTATTACGCTTAGTAACTTTGTCTACTAATCGAAGTAAACAGTCCTTAGTTTTTTCCAGATCTGTAGTGTGTCCGGTGTCAATATACTTTTTACAAAGCATCACTTCACTTTGGCTGTCACAAGTTCTTTTTATGTTTACTGACAACAGTAGGGAATCACTTTTTATCTGTGTGACAATGCTGTGCATTTTTTCTCTGGTATTTTTTATTCTTCCTAGGAAATAAGCAACTTCCTTATAAATAAATATGATTAAATATTGTTACTGGCTTCTGATTCTTATGTTTTATAAAAACTGAACATTTTTATATAAAAAAACATTACTTATCGTATCAGGTATGTTTACAAACATATTAAGTAGATAGAATATTATATTTTAAGTGTAACAGCCTTTAACCGATTATTTCCTCATTTTTGTGTTAATTTAATTTAGATATTATTTCTACTACAAATTGATATGAAAGATAAATCATATTAACTCTATCAATTCTATTAATAACAAATACAACTTATTAAAATCAATAAGAATTATAAATTAATTTAAACGAATTATTAATTTTTAATTAGTAATTGAAATTATTATATTTTAATTCTGATTAATAAAAATTAAGAACTAAATAAGTTTAGCTAAAATTGTTAAATATTTCCACACATATTTGGAGAAACAGATGATTTAAAATAATCTACTATCAAAATAGTGTTTTCTTCTAAACAGAAAAAAATTGCATTCGCAATATGTTATAAAAATTGCTAAACTACCTTCTTTTACGTACTTCGTAGTAAAAAGAAATAATAACAATTCTAATTAAAATAATTATAATTTTTTATTCTTAACTCAAGATTACAATATCAAAAATCTTTTCATTAGTTGAATCTCGATAAATTGAAATTAATGGATTTGATATAAAAAAAAACATTTAAAAGAAAATGTTGAGCCTGGACATTTTTCAAATAGTCAAGAATTTTTGTTATACAAGTTTAAGATAAGTCAACAAATAGAAACGCAATTTAGAAATTATTAAGAAATAATATTTCTTCCGTGTGAGTAATTTAAAGTCCATCGAAAAATATTTTTATCCTTTTTGATTTTGGACACTAGGAATTATTTAAAATTTATCTAATAATAAATTAGGTTTGGAAATAAAAGAGTTAAATAGAATAAGAAGATGAATATATATTATAAAGAAAGGATATCCTAAATTCAAATTCTCGAAAACATTAGCCTTATAGCAACCGCGAAAGAAAGACTCAAAGGCTTAGGCTCGAACCCGGGCCAATGGGGCTCGTAGCAAGGCGCTCTACCGACCTCGCCATGCAAGCACGTATTGGGGGAAGGCATATTTAAATGCCATTTATAATTTGCTCAAAATTTAAAAGCATTTGATTCAACTGACAGAAATTCATTAAAAAATTACATTTTATCAATGTAGTTAATAACAGATTTTAACAGCAGTAGATCTTTGTGGATATTCCATTTCCTAGAGATCAACCAGGTAGTGATGTGTCGTTCTACCTGAATTTGTCCGCGATCCGACCAAAAAGGAACGACCGACCATTCCGACCAAAAGGAACGAGCAATACGTAACCGAAACTAAAGTACACAG
>BGPR01031167.1:0-10151 GCA_013235015.1 Araneus ventricosus | reverse complement strand
CCAATCTTGCAGAGCGTAAAAGAAGAGGAAACGTTTATTTTTCTGTTGGTTATATAACAATTTTAGAACATTTCTGGGAATTTTGGCAACTGTCTTGGGACTTTCTGTCTTTCGAAAATATTCACATAGTCTTCCAGATTCAATAAGTGGGTTACTGCGCAGTTATTTTGACAAATCATGTGATGTAACATACCAAGATTATCAATGTGTTGAATTTTTTTCATTTTCTTAAAACATAAAATCAGAATTACAAATCACAAGTATGTGAACAAAGGTTCAATGCTAGAAAGTCGAATTGCATTAAGAGTTTAAATACTTCCGTGAGTGAAAATTAAACATAAAACAATTGAGACGTGAAGAAAAGCTTTCAGATAATTAAAAATAATCGTTGAAAGATATTTTTTTATAAATGGGTTTTTAATGGTTGTTTTATTATAAATGTTTACCATTGGTAAGTAATTTAACTTTTTGTCTATTTCCTTCTCACCAACTTATTTAAGAAAATTGTTCTAGTATTATGAAATTTGCTCTTAACTTTTAATGCAATATGGATAAAATTTGTATATACTGCTTTTAGCCAACTTTAAATGAACTCTTATTCAAATTCTTCTGAAGACTTACACACCAGCATTTCACAAAATTAAATAAATATTCTTACGGAAATCGTCCGATGTTGTACGTTAATATAATAATTAAGTAGAATAATTAAAAAATACGCTTTATTCCAGTAATATTCTAGCAAAACACAAAACACATTTAAAAAACTAACCAGCACATGTATAAATTAACACACAAGCAGAGAGCAGATCACCAATAAAAATCAATATAACGCTTACAATGGCGAGCTTATAAGATTTCACTGCGGACAAAACTTCAAAGAGATTGACTCAGCTCGAATTTGAACAGCTCGGTATTTAAACCTTTTCCGACAGGGCATGACGGTACATGGAATTATCTAGAAAGATCTCCACAACTCGATTCGTAATAGAAACAGGGCAATAGTTCTTGTATTTTCTAGAACCTTCATTTTTTCATAAATCGATTGCCAAGTCGCAAAATGGTCATCAAATTTCTACACCTAGGTCGGGGGTAATTGGCTTCCATTCCGTGAAGAATCTCTCCCTTAAATCACTCTTTCCTACCATAATACTAATATGGAAGGAAATCAATTTTACACATTAATAACAATGCATTTTAAGTAAAATAAATGCACTTAATCAGAGGCAGGCGATAATTTAAATTCACTAAGTAGCAGGTTAGATTGGAAGAAAATAAGCGCTCTGTGGAAACGGACACGTACAAACATCTCCAAAATTCCGCGGCAAATCTTTCCAAAATCATCTGAAACTAGTTAACGACATTGCAAAATGCCTTTCACGTATTCACTTCACGACTCTTACAACTCAATCAGAATCTGCATCATACCAACAACTCCGAAATGACTACCAAGTCCCGACGTCGTTCCATTACAAACTAGTTATGGATAATACTTGATGCAGACGGACTTCATTTCATTTCGCCGACGGTCATTAATATTCCATCAGAGGGATTCGTCGGGGCTGCCCAGCTGACCAACAAAGCCTTTATCCAATCGATTAGGGTCTTTCGAACGCTGAATGACGAATGAAAGGAATGGAGAACAGACCTGAGCTGCATTGAACAGATTAATGGACGGATGCTGAGATTAGTAAACAAGGCTGTATAGGGGAAATGAATTGTTTGGATAGGATGCGAATGGAAGGTTTGTTGGTTGCTGGGATATTAATTAAAAAACATTAACTATTGATAGGCGCTAGAAGTAAAATTTAGATATATATGTCCATTATTAAATCAGTACTGGGCGCTGAATTATAAAACACACAAATAATAATACAATTTTTAGCTACACCTTAATTATGCACCTACCTTTGTGAAACCTGAAAATACTTAGCCGCTAAAGAAATTATCTGAAAACACTTTTGTACATTGCAAATTGTGAGATCAAATTAGAGAAATTAAAACAGAGTCAACAAATTTTTAATTTAAAAATTTTTTATTTGTAAAATTTAAATTAGAATATTATTGCCAACTGATTTTAGAAAAATAGAAAGTAACAAAATTGAACTGATGCACATTACCATATTTTATATATTTTTAAGCACAATATTTATCAAATTAATAAATGTAAAAGATGTCCTTTTACAATGGCCATTCTAAAATATGATTACATTGTACCAGAGTTAAGGCAAACTACATTGAATCATCTCTTGATATACAGAAATTATTCTCTTCCTTCATTTTCACATTTCACCAAACATTTTGTGATATTCTTGAATTAGCGGAAGCACTTAAGTGATAATAACTGATCACTTGCATTTGATCTAAACTTGGAAAACCAAGTTTACTTTCTACGAATTTACTCGAAACACGTACTTGCACACACAGTTCGCAGCACAAAATTTTAAGATATCACCACTAATTGTTGAACATCAGAGTTGAAGCGACAGATACAGCAAGCCTTGTAGTTATACACTGGAGATTAAACTGTACTCTTTATGCGCACAAAAAATTCTAGCAGAACTTCCATCCAATTCACATACATAGTGAAAAACGATTATTATGAGTAGCAGGCTGTTCAGTAGTATAATTGGTGTACTGCAGTCCAGGACTTTTTAACGGAGAGTAGTGTAACTTGTTCCAATTAAAGATCCTTCATTGAAACTTTTTTTTGGAAAACGTAAATCCACAGCCATTTCGCGCAATTCCTCTTGAGAGGAACACAAAAATGAATAAAGAAAGGATTCAATATTTTTTTATTAACGGAAAAATAACTCAGGGGCAAGCCCCCAGAGGCCCAACGGCTCTGGGGCCCGCAGCTGCAAAAATAACTAACCACTTGTTTAGTCAAGCACAAAAAAGTCAAAAACCACAAAGGAAAACGCTTCCAGTCAGACGCCAAAGCCTAATAACATGTAAATTCATACGCAGAACAAGATGGCGAGTATATAGTCCATTTGAAAAAATTTGATTTATAATTTAATAAAGTTGAAACATTAATGGAAAAGACATCAAAAGTTAAGACAATTAATATTTAAGTCGATTACAAAGTAAATAATTAAGAAAAATTTAGATATTTAATGAAACTGTTAAAAATTAACGTTTAAATTTCAAAAGTTGTCAGAGATGCCACACGAAACGAAAGAAACTTTGGTGGCAAAGATTTAAATAATTAAAAATACTGATAAAACCGAAAAATGATATAGATGCAATTTTTGCAATTTAGCAAGGTTGAATAAAGTGTTGATATGGAAAAATTCCCTGATGATGTACAAATGCATATTGTAAGCTTTATTTCAATATGTGCCAGAAAATTTTTCAAACAGCTGAGAACGTAGTTTCTTACAATAATCTAAAAATTATTCAAGAGGCATAAACTTTATTTTATAACTCAGAAACATTTAAAGTGATGGACGAGTTTTCTGTTTTGTTTATTTACATTAAAATGCGGAAATTAAGTAATTCCCGTGTAATGCTAAGTCAATGGAATGTTCAAAGCGGAAGTCCAGGAATTTAATGAAAGTAAACGAAACAGAAAACTCGTCCATACTGCTATATATTTCGTAAAACCAAAAAAAATTCACTCAAAAAAGTATTGCTACAAATTGTGCTTAAAATTAATTTTGAGAAAATTATTAAAATTAGAGAAAAAATTGCAAGGAATTAAATTTGGTATCCTAAAAAGAGAATTTTTTAAACTTTAAAGCAGTTTAAAAAATGGGTTTTGTGCGATAATGTGCTTCAAAGTTATTCAGGAAAAACAATAAAATTTGAATTACTTAACAATTAATTAAAAATTCACTTATAATTTTGGAAATCCGTTTCTTATTAAGCATCTGCTATGCAAGAAGTAACTACATCCCAAATTTGTAGCTCTTGGTTCAAAAGTCTGCCCTATAGAGCTTTTTGAGAGACTTTTACAACACGCATGACATCTCACGGAATTTACAGTTGTATACAGCATATAAATTTTATATTAAAATTACTTTTATCGGTTTCAGTCAGTGTGAGGAATGAGCTTGCATTACAGAATTAGTTTCACTATGCCTGGTTTCTAATTAGTCTTTCTCAGTTCAAGACACTTTTCTCGTTGGTGCTAGTTATTAGGGATTGCGGTTATGGCGAAAATAACCGGTGTTCAGTTTTCCAGATTTTTTTTCACCTTCGGCTTAACCTGGCGGTTATAACCGCTTTTTAAAATGAGCAGTTTTCAGGGGGTGTTCATAAAGAAAACGCCGTTCTTAGAAACTATTTTTTATTAATATTGTTTTTACAACAATCGATCCATTGGCCAATATTTATTTATTAATAAAGACTCTTTCAGTTATCCGACTCTTCAGACGCCTCTAGAAAGTGTTTGTCGTTGATTGGCCTAAGATCATGAAAGTCAACGATTTGTTTATTTTATTATTATACATATAGACGCAAACACCACAAAATACGATTATTTAAGTCTGTATTCTCTAATTTCTTTTCTTATTTCTCTACAATACTTATAGACAAAATTTTAAGAAATGTATTAATACATACTTATTGTATTAATTACTTATTGTATTAATTACTTATTTATAATCATTACTTATTACATTAATTAATTATTGTATTAGTTCGTAATTATTGTATATTATTATTAACCCCTTCAGTCGGAATTAAGAAATAATGGAGTTATAATTTTTTCCTTTGGCGTACTGTGTACTACTGCAAAATTTAAAGCATAAATAAAATTTCAAGCCTGTAGATGAAAAATTAAAAAAGTTATCCCGTGTCCGGCACCCGGATATTTCAACTAAAAAAAGACAGAAAATTACATAAATTTCACTTTAAAATGGTTGTCAACGGGTAATAAAATATTGTAGAAGCCTTTTAAATGGTAAAAAAAGGATTAGAAACAAGAAATTGAAAAACACAATTCACCACTGAGGTCCATTTTGGGAAAAACGATGACTTTCTCGATTTTTTTTGGAAAAACTAAAAAAGTAAAATGATTCCATGCCCGAAACGAAAAATTCTTGCAACGATTATATTTCTAAGAAAATCGAGAATCAAATTAAAAAAACAGCATGTGGTTTCGTCAATTATTGAATTAATAAGAGCTGTTCAAAGTTGATGTCCGGTAGACGGGACACCAGGTCTGGAGGGGTTAATAAAAAAAAATCTGTTCACAAACGTTGTTTTCAAAAAATGAACAAACACCGTTTATTTTGAGAAGTTTTAACCGCCAGGTTAAACCGGAGGTGAAAAAAACCGGTTCACCTGAAAACCTTTTTTTTAAATAACCGCCATCTATAGTCTGCAGAGCGTCATGCCTTGTATCTATAATTTTTGTGTGAAGACCTCATACTAAATTTCATTCGTCTAGCTTTCTGCATTTTTAAGATATCCTTTCTACAGGCAAGAAAGTTTAGTTTTAGTTATATTAACATCCTAACACATATTTCTAAATATCATATCTGAAAAGAAATTTGAAATCCGGCTATAAGGAAACTTTCGAAGGAAAAAAAGAGCAGATATATCGGATAGTTTTGAGTCTTCTTCCTTTCCCAAAGATGTCTTATCGTTAACTGTCCAAACATGTCAAAAGTTTGGAAGTAGGATGATCTTGGAGCTATTTTTTAGGTGGTCTAAATATTTCTTTCCTAACTCAATGCCTTTCATTTAGCAAACGCCTCACCATCTCCTTGCGGTTCAACTCATACGAAGTGAAAGAAATTTTAACCATTTGCGTTCGGCAGACTTCGCTGATGGGAGTACGAGCAGGTCGAAGCAAATTTAGCGTTTCGCAGTTTCCTTACCTCACGGAATTTAGAGTCAATTTATGGATATTAAAACACACAGAAATAGTTGAAACTGATTTGTTGTAGTATATAATTGTGCATATAATACATAAAAACATGAATTTTTAATTTCTGTAACTTTCCAAAGTGTGATATTCTCCAAAAAAAACCTCCTCTCAGAAGATATCGATAAACATTGATATCTATAAGTTGATCTAAACATTATAATGCGACTTCGAGAGGATAGCTTTCTTTCATTTTCGCTAGCCTCGGTCGCCGTGCTCCGTGCCAGGGAATCATGAATGACATCATACGCCAGGCTGGCGGCACCGACTGCTACGACGACTTGCGAATGCCGCCATTGTGGCGGCCTCGACCGGGGTTAAAGAAGATTCGAACCTCTAATCCAAAACATCGTAGCATGATAATGTTTTGTTAGTTAGTTAGTTATATGTTAACGTCCCTTTCTGAAGCAACATGAGGGCTATTTTGGGACGGACCTCGTCATTTTGAACTGCGGTGAGATTATGAGGATGGCACCTGAGCTGACATCTTTCTTTGAACGTACACACCACACCAACGGCAAGACGTTTGGTCATCTACGTTTGATTTAACGTGCAACAGGTTCAATACACGACGGATCTTCAGTGGAATCGGGTTTCGAAACTGGAACCATCCAGTCTCAAAGTCGAAAACTTACCACTAGGACAATACGGCCTCAAACAGGCAAGCAAATATGCATAATTACAAATATAGTTTCTAGAACTCGGGGAAATATTCAATATAGAGATTCATTAAATTCTCGGGGGTCCTTTTTTACGATTAATATACTTTCTCTCTGTATATTTTGATTAGTAGAAAGTAAAAAAGGAATTTTGTTCAACAAAAATAAGTTCACGTTTACTTCTTAGAACTGAAATATTTTTAACTAGTATTTTTGTGAATAGTAGCTCTCGCGTTCAAAAAATAATCTGAGATATGTTCTTCATTGTAATCTTTAAAGATTTATACACTTTTTTCGAATGTGAATTATTTACACAAGTTTCTGGTTTTATCTGATTCACAAAATTACAATTAAATGCTGCATTTTATCAATATTCTCTAAGCTACAATTAAATGCCTATCTTTATCACTGTTCACAAAATTATAATTGGATACCTGTTTTTATCAGTATTAACAAAATAACAATCAATTGTCTTATTCATTTTTGGAGACATTATGAATGGAGTTCCGCTTTTCTATAATCTTCGAAAAAATATAAACATTACATGAATCAGAAACAGTAAAACTACCACCATCTTGAAACGGAATCTAAAGATAAAAATCCTTAAACTTAAGTTGTTTTCAATAACTTTAACAAACATTCATGCCAAATCCGGAGAAAAATCTAGCAACGCGTTTGCTCGTGATTGCGTAACAAACGAATTTACAGACAGACAAAACGCAGAATGGTCGAGTTAAAACAGAGCCTCACTTCACTCTGTCAACAGACTTCCAACTTGCAATATTGTTCTTGTAAGATTCTATAGTGCCTTATCGGCGAAATATCTCAAGTAAATTGACTTACTTATTTGAGATATTTCGCCGAATTGAATATCTGAAATTTGCGGAAAATAAATGAGAAATCTCTCTCTATCTTCAAAAGCATTATTGTGTAGGGATAAGAATTTTTCATATTCTCGTTCGGTTTTAAGAAAGCTAGGTATTTGAACAATTATTTATCAAAATTAATCAGAAATTTCTCTTTCTAGCCTTCGAAGCACGACTTTCGGTTGAAACGATCTCTTTTGAATACTTAGTTAAAAGCGTTTGCTTGTTCAACTTATAAAGTATTTTAACAGCTTATTAAGTAGTATAAGTATTTTTGATGTTCTTGTTCGGTTTTTAAGGAAGCTGGGTATTTGAAAAGTTATTTATCAAAATAAATCAGAAATTTCTCTTTCTAGCCTTGGAAGCATGACTTTCGTCCGAAATTATCCTTTTTGACTAATCAGTTATAAGCGTTTGCTTGTTCAGCTTATCAAACTAATAAAAAAGGTAGACCATATCCATGGCATCTCAAACAATGCAAACAAATGCAGTGCCGTCAAAACACAAAATTTCACCGTCTCATTTGCAACGGCATCTCACTAACTGAGAAAGAAACACTTCCAAATTAATACAAACTAAACAGTCAATACAAACTGTTTCAGTGCAGCAGCAATGCTGTCGCAAAAAAAGAGACAGGAAATAAATAAAAATAATAATTCCCTCTCCCCTACTAATGAATTTTACAACTGTCACTTCTCCGAGAACTTCATGCATATGCAAATGCAATTCAAACAGCTCCAGAAAGCTACACATCTGGACAAAGAACGAAAAAATAATAGATTCCCTCTGTTCCAGCGCTTCAAACTCATTAGAGCCAAAGACTGGAAAAGTTGTTGGCGATACTTTCCCTCCCCACCCTTTTTTCGCAGACCATTCTTCCCTTCCCTCCCCTACCAGGGGTGCTTCATGCATTAAACATAACCCTATTTCCTCAAGCGTGTGATACCATACCGATGACCAAAATTGTTTAGAATTGTTGTGAATAAAAACGTTAATTTGTAGTAGAGTTTAAAGAACTAATGTGTCTACACGAGGTGTTCATTGATTTTCATTTCGATGGGAATTTTTTGCTTTTGTGGTACGGGATGGAATGTGGTTCCCATTACTGTCATTGTTTGTACAGAACTCGTTGCAGTAAAACTGTTTAGAATTGCTGTGAATGAAAACGTTAATTTGTAGTAGAGTTTAAAGAACTAATGTGTCTACACGAGGTGTTCATTGATTTTCATTTCGATGGGAATTTTTTGCTTTTGTGGTACGGGTTGGAAGGTGATTCCCATTACTGTCATTGTTTGTACAGAACTCGTTGCAGTAAAACTGTTTTCTTACGTAAGATAAATTTATGTTGGATTACTTATTCACGCCCGTGCAAAGATAATAGGGATAATTCTAAAAGTTTAATTAATTTTATGGATAGAAATTTTCTTGACTGGAAATAAGTCTGCTTATCGCATTTACCGCGGTATATCAAAATCGTTTATTTAAAGATCCATTTTGTTTAAAATGAGAGAATAAGTGATATTTGTTTATGTGTGTTTAGCAGTGAATATGGTTGTTTGTAGCTTTAGGAAGAGAACATATTTTAACAAAATTTCATTTCTGAACTATTAATGTATAATTAAGTTGCTTACAAAGATTCAAAATCAAATTTTTAGAAATGAAATCATATTTTGGATTTTTTGCTGATGTTATCAATTGAAATATATTTAAGGCTTTCTACTGACTTATTTAAAGAGAATTCGTTATCAACAAATCATATATTTTGGTGCGTAATTGCAATAAATTGACTTTCCATGTTTAAAACAATTTCTTCAGGATGCCGTGAATAAAATTACCCATTTCTTTACGTGTGAACAGAATCATACCTTGGAAACATATGAATATTTTCAATACAATTTAACAACGTAAATGTTCTTTATTCGATTAAGTTTGATTAAATGTTAATAAATGCAAATAGAATATAAAATATATGCATGTAAACTAACAAACAATAGAAAATCAAAAAATGTTAAAAACAATAGAAAATTAAAAATTAAAAACATTAAAAAAGAAAAAACTAGAAAAAAATATGAAACAGAAGAAGTAATCAACGATGATAACAATACACCTTTTTGCGCGCCAAACGCAGCAGCATCCAGTGATTGCATCATACATTTTACTACAACTAACCAACCCATCACTAAAGAATTAAACAACAAAAATTACCCAATAACAAAATAGCCAAAAGTCATAAAAGAAAAAAACTAGAAAACAAAAGAAAAACAATCAAAATGGAAAAATTGGATGAGAACCCAAATGGCGGACTTTATCAAAGAGCTACCCACTATAGGTGTTCTAATTTGGACAAATTTACTGTCGAGGGCAAGACTTACAAAAAATATACCTTCTGTGACTCTGAATCTGTCCTATTGAAATAAAACCATATTGAGCCATAAACAATTCGATCTTTTACATGAAAAAGATTCGTAAAATGTGTTTTCTGTCATCAAGACACAATAAGACATAAATATTCTGGTGTCAATCAAACACTAAAAGTCAGGTTTAGTTGCGTGCTTTAAAATAAAAATGTTTCTACTATTTAATAATATTCTGTAATAGCCTAATTTGTCATAACATTCATAATGATATTATTTACTCTGTATATTATATAATATTTTATGCTCTAGAATGTATTTAACAAATTCAAATCAAAAAAGGAAATCTACCAATTCGTAATGAAGAAACAACAGTTAAGCACTTATGTAATATCTA
>BGPR01031166.1:0-18212 GCA_013235015.1 Araneus ventricosus | reverse complement strand
TGTGCTGCTCTGAGGATGGTTTTGGTTTCATGGCACAAGGGCCAGAATTGACCATACTGCACCAAATATTCGGTAAGAAGAAAGGATCAATCACTAAAAAACAAATTGAAACCTTGCTGAACCAACAAAATTAAATCTCATGCAAGAGTTGAATACCTTTTAAAAATTTGAAAATATTTGCATTGATATTGTCTCCCAAAATATCATTAAGATCAACATTAATCGCTCCAAAGTGGGCTTGTCGTTGACGAGTAAAATTCTTGCATGTACACAAAATATACTTTGTTAATATGCACCAGTATCTGGAACAAACAGGTGCAGGGTCAGATGTAAAAGGTATTTTAGCGTTAAATAGGTATGACCAATACGAAGTCTTATTAAAATCACGTCATATTTTTTGGGTAAGGCTAAGTTTTTAAAACCTTTGACAGACGGCTGAATTTGGAATAATTTATTTGTACCTTGTACTTCCCTTATTGATTGCCAAACTTGGTTCTGGGCTGTTGCTCTGAGGATGGGCGAAAGCGTATGCAAGCACATCTTCAGGTTGCACTTTGCGTCCTACATTACGAGGTTTACGAACTCGAGGTCGGCTGGTCACGCAGCCCGTCTCCCTGAAACGTGTTACAACTTTTAAAATGGTCTGCCGTGCAGGATGTCGGCCTTCAGGAAAGCGTTCACGATAAAGCCTTGCAGCTGATTTTGCCCTACGCCCACATTCATGGTAAATTAACAACATATTGCAGTACTCCTTAATGCCAAATTTTGCCATAATCCTCAGCTTTAACGTACAACCCAGCAGAAACATCCTTTTTTATAGTAGTCTCAGTTGAACAGGTATGACGTTCCATCCTCATTTGCATAATACATGAAATACATGTTTATACCAGACGTGGTTGAGTTGAGCTGTGTGTTTGGAGAGACTATTTTGCAGCAGAAAGTTTTCATGGTTTGTTGAGACATTCAGTAAAACACGCAACCGGTGGGGACAGAACCATCTTCATGAATGCAAATCAGGTGCGTTTCCACTGCATCACAACACAGGCTGGTATTTAGTCCGTAAGGTGGTCTTTTCTCGCTTCGCTCGAGTTTCACGACGCCATAGTGTTGGAAATCACAATCAAACAAATGTTAGTTTTTTACATTCTGTTTTGAGTATTGATGTGCGCAAGGTATCTTTTCGTGATAAATCGAGGGTGCTCTACAACTTTCTAGTTGGCTTTTTTCTCGTATCTTTCACCATTTACGAGATAGCACCGCTAATTCCAAAATTTGCCGATAGATGGCGTGTTGTAGTTGTCCCATCGAGTAGCGCACAGCCTTTTTACTTTACCTGGACACCAACTTTATGGCCCAAGCTGTCACCGTTTAAAAGTTAAGGGGGGTGGGGGTGTAACGGATATATGTGGGGACCCTGTATAAAAAGAGAGTATTAATAAAAAAGGATTTTCGTTATATTAACGCCCCGTATTGAAGCAACACGAGGGCTATTGTTACACAGAACAGGTAATTTTGAACCACATAGCTAGGACGTTTGGCACCCAATGTATGATTTAACTTGCAACAGACCCACATGCACGGCGGATCATCAAGGAAATCGAATTTCGAGGCTGGAACCCCCGGTCCTGAAGCCAAGACCATACCAATAGGCCACCACGGCCACATTAATCCAAAGGAAAACCATCTTATCAAGAAATGAAATATCAAGTCAAGTAAAGCAGATTTGAATTACTGCATGCTTAATGATTCAGTTGGTTAAACGAGCAATCTAAAATCAACTGAACAGTTTAGTCTGCGTGCAAAGTCAAACATAAAATTTTGTTTCAGCTACAAGTTCTCATAGTATTAATACACACAAAAATGCTTTCAGCAATTTTTGAATGTTGAATCGAACATTCGAGTTATAACAATTTAAAAAATACTGAGCTAGCAAGGGTCATTTGTTTTGACCAATATACCAGTACTAAAACAGTACACTATAGTAATTATACTATAAATAATACTTATACTATTATGTTTTCACTCTTCGATGCAATAAAACGAAACATTTTGTGCATGTAATTATTTTCTGACTGAATAAATTCAATTGCTCGATCTCAGGAACATCCACTATGCCATTTACGTCAAAGAAACCAACTTGCCTGTACCTATTTTTAAAGCAAAATTTATACAGCAGTATTATAAAAAACTTTTAACAATTGCTTTTAGTAGATTTCTGAACCAGTTTCCTTGAGAGGATCACAAATGTATCAGAAACAAACTATACTTAAAATTTTATAAACAAGTGCTTAGTACTGTCAGTTACAATCTTTCGAAGTCGTATTAAACGTAGCGAGTAAAATTGAGTACAATGCCTCCGAGTCAATAATTAAGTCAGGTAGGATTGTTTCATAAAATGGAAACAGTCAAATTTCACACCGCGATTTGGAGTTACGCCTTAGTCTATTTGGATATTAAGACCCTATAAACTCGGGTAAGAGAGCTCAAAGAAAATTCTTACTTTGAAGCAAGATGGAAGAATGAATTGAAAATATTATGACACTATTGTTAAACATATTGGAAATAGTCTAAACATCATTATCAAATAGGCCGAAACCAAGTGTAATTAAAGGCCAACATTCTGCTATGTTCCAGGACAGGTCCAATGGTAGACCTGGTCACATTAGTACGGATTTATTTACGAATGTGAATAAAACAATCCAAACTAGAGGATCGTACTACCGAGTAAGGGGTGGCTTCGTTAAACAAGGTGTACCCTGTAATGGCTTCAGTTTTGCTTGGCGCATAGAATATGTGTTTATTGTTGTTTAACTCCCAAGTCGCGTTTCTCGCCTCCGTCTTCGTTCTGAGGTGTGGCAACCAATTGGTTACCTCTGGATTCCAGTTGCTTCCAAAACTCAAACTGGACACAACATTAAGCAGATCAATTTTTTTCGATAGTGAATAATTAAATTTATTTACTTTGTAATTTAATTTGAACAGGTACAGATATTCAACTATGATAATATGCATTTTGAGCTCTGCTCCATTAGTGCAAAGTCAACAAATTAATCAAGCCTGTTTCTGTTTAATATTAAAGCCCTGTAAGTTTTATTTGAAGATGAGGAAAAGTGCATAATCACGAACATTTTATAATGTTACAAGTTAAAGTTGAAAAGAAATATTTGGTTTTTTAAATGCTGAAATAACTGTCAGACAAATCAAATACTCGAGTGGAGTAGTATCAAGAATGAGATTAGGAAGTTAGTATTTATTAAAATACTCCCATCTTTACTCATCAAGCATTTAAAAATTATGTACTTAAAAAAAAGAGAAGTCTTTGGTGAAAATACGTATATAAGATGTGTGGATTTTACTAGTTTTAAGTGAAAACTTCTATTAGCACATCATCACCCAGCCTTAACATGCTCAGATGGAGTATTTTAGATAAACTTGCTTATGCATAAATCATCAGCAACTAAATGGTAACAATTTCGTTACTGCTTTGTACCAGAACCAAACTTCGGTACATTTTTACAATAATTTACAATTTCCAAATAAGATCATACTTAATATTTCTAGATTATATACAAATATGCAAGTTTTCCCTGTAGATTTACTTAAATAGCACCTATATCATGTAAAAAACCCTTATTAAAATATAAATGGGTCACACAATCATTTCAGATCTGAACTAGCAGCTGACTAATAAGCATAGTAACACAAGAAGGAAAGGTCAAATTCTATTATTACGGCACTTTTCACAGGAGAAGTTCACCAACCATACGAATACAAATGAAACTCGCTTCACTAAAATCCATCAGCTCTTTCGTTCCTAGCTCCAGCTTTAGTCGACATCCACAAAGCGAGCGCCGGTGATGAACGCCGGGTATAGCCGACATACGCGATATCACTCGCGGACACAAGAGCCAGTTATAACTGGTAGCATTCATTCGCACATTTATAAACCTTTATATTGTACGATGCATATTAATTTTTTTTAGTATAACAATTATTGATAATGTAGAAGTTATGAATTAGTTTTTAAGAACCTCTTCCAAAAGCATGTCAAGGTGGCGTTGTTCAAGCGTAAGACGTAAACCCAAACGCCCAAGACAGTCCATGTGCAATCTGTACGCTAGGCAGGGTGGAAAGAATTTTTTTTTCGGAACGCTTTAGTGCGGAAAAGTTGTCTATTGTAAGAAAAAAGGGCCTAAAGGAAATTAAAATCGGTTAATATCTTCCGTTTACGCATTGTATTTAAAGTTAATGAAAAATTGCAAAAATGGCGCCTTTTTTGTAATTTTTTAAATTAGTTAAAACTTAAACGCTCTTTAGTTTTTTATGCTTGCTTTATGGTTTAAATAACGAAAATAAATTCTGATCAATAATCTATTTGTTTCCGTTCGCGCAACGTCTTAGAAAAAACAGAAATGTACCAATATTTCGCAATTTTCACTGTGCAAGTCTTCGTTTTGCTGAAACAAAACGAACCAGAACTCACTTGAATTAGATTGAAACTTGGCGTGACCCCTGCCTACTTTCTCTGCCGCACCCCTCCCCCACCAACTCGTGCTTCTACACACCATTCGCCACCACCCACCACGGCCTTCACTTCAGTCTTTCTTTGTCTGTTACAAGTGGTACACTCTTTGGTGCTGTGTGTGCTACATGCCTCTGCTGTGCATTGTGCAATACTGTGCATTGTTTTGTGTTATGTTTGTTTAATGTTTATTCTAACAACCTTAGCTAGAATAGAATGAGCTAATGATGAATGAGAAAACTGGAAGTAGTAGCACAGTAACCAACACTGGGTGCAAGAACCGTGTTATCCACCGAATAGAAAATCATGTAGGACGACCGCTACAGTGAAGTATATGCCTCCTGCATTTTAATGAGCTTTCTTTTCGCCACACTTTCCAACATATTGACGGTCAAAATGCAGGGCCTAAATGTTTTAGTGGGCCAATCGGGCAGCAGCTCACTTGCTACGAAAAACTCCCTGTGGTCGATTATGAACCCATACATTGCTCAACTAATTCCTGTCTATATCAGGAATCTAACAAAGACCAACAGTATTTGTTGTCCATTTCAAATGCAATCTCCTTGGAACATTATGCAGAAGACTTGGCAAAGAGGAACCCTAGTGTTTGTTCCATTCCAGATGGCTAACTGCGGCCAATCGAGTCCTTAGGTTGTATACAAGTTCATCAGATCCATCCGGAAAATTAAAAGAAATAGTTGGCTTCATCTTAAAATCATACATGCAAGTGTGGTTTGCAATGAAAAAGAGCAAATATTTTACTGACGGACCAAAACATGTCTTTCAAGCAATCCAAACATATTTATCCGACGAATTACTTCAAGTTGTCGATCCAGTAATACAAAAAAATACGTTCTTTGTGCACCCAGAGAATGTTTTGTTGGCAATGCTTGTCGATGAAAGAGAACATATTCGGGAGTTCGGTTACAGAAGGATCTTAACAGCAAGACAAATCGTCCCAAAGAAGAAGACTGTTAGGAATTTCGTACCTTCGAAGATAAACTTTCAAGCTTCCGATTACATTGAAATTATTAATTGGAATTCTTGTGTGATTTGTCCCGCAGCATTGGCGGAGGATACAAGTGAAGATGATATTAAATCACTCATCAAATCTGACACTACGCCCATCAGAGAAATCCAAAAGTTTCAATGTATCACCCAGGCTGTGGAGAGGTGCATCAACTTTGTGACAGATGCCTCGAATAAAGTATGTGGACATGAAGCTAGAGATGGTTATTTCCGAGCAACACTGAAGTCTAGATCGGTTATGCCTAATTTCTCCAAAAAATCAGACTTTAAATGTGTAGTAGATATAAAAAAGAAAAAGTAAAAAACACAGTAAGCCAAAGAAATCTATTGTATGGAAAATCTTTGTAAATAATTGTAAATATAATGTAAATACCACACCCAACGAAACTGGGTTTTTGGTTGGGTAGGGTGTGGTGGAACTCCACATGCACCCACATCTACATGCCGAGTTCTTGGTTGTTTTATTCTAGCAAAGCGAGGAAGGATTTGCAAAGTCAAAATTGCGAAAAATTGGTATATTTCTGTTTTTTTTGAGACGTTGCGCGTACGGAAAAAAATTAGATTGATCAGAATTTAATTTATTTTGGTTATTTAAAAGAAAAGCCATAAAAACTAAAACGTGTTTATTTTAAAACATTTAACTAACTTAAAATATTTACAAAAAGGAGGGATTTTGCAATTTTTCACTAACTTTAAGTACAATGCGCGAACGGAAGATGTTAACCGATTTTAATTTGTTTTATGCCGTTTTACTTGTTACAATAGGCACATTTTCATCACTAAAGCGTTCCGAAAAAAATATTTTTCGACCCACTCTACTGTACACTTATGGCACGGGGTACGGTTAAATGGCGGTGCTGAAGCGGAGAGAATCGTCGTAATTTGGATGCTGCACATTTAAGCGTTATGCAGTTTTAGGAGAAAAAGACTAAAAGATCATGTACAATCATTCATCGATCCTACGTATATTTCTATTAAACGGTTCCAGTTTCAGAGGCGAAAGATATGTTACTTAACACCTTGCTTTACGAGTCAAGTTCCAATAGTGCGTACCATGAACAACAACAAAGTCGGTCACACGTCGAGCCATTTCACGATTTGGCTGAACCTTCGAAGTTGTGCAAATCGAACATGTCTTAGGATTCTGAAATGCATGTGTATGGTTCTAATTCTATTTTGCAAGATGTTTAAAAATGAATTACTACCAAATGATAGTTGAACAGGAAAGATTTATTATCTTGAAATGAATAATGAAGTGAAAGAAAATTTGTAAGTGTTTGATGGGTGTAGCATGAAGGACGTACCACTTCTCTGATACGCGTTATGTTTGACCCCAACGTTGTATCACTTCTCTAACACTTGATGTTTATGTTTTTCCCGATCGTAGTACCATACGTTTAGTACCATACTGTAGGTTAAGGGGTTCAATGTCTAGTTTAGGGGTTTAATCCCTAATTTATCCTTGTTCGTTGAAAACTTCATATTGACATTTCTGAAATCAAGAGTAATTTGTACTATAATATGGATACTAGTTGGCCATTGAAAGCTTTTTTTCATTTGGATTGACTGAAAACTACGATAAGTAATCCAACAGACTGTGGCAAGACTAAAGAGCGAAATTCATATAAACTTCAAAATTTAAGCACTCTCCTAATACTTCACAATATGCAAAATCAGCAGGAAACTGGCTGATAATTTGGGAAATAAGTTGCAATTTGTAAGTGCCAAATGTGTTCGTGTTCTGTGCAGTTGTATGGATCTAAGCTAAGAGATCAAAACACTTCGATATTTAACTACATGAATTTTACAAAATTGAGTCGAAACTTGAGAGCCCTTCCGTAAAGACGTGATTTTAGAGAATCAAGTATGGATTTCATACTCAAATTAGCACTTGGCAAAGCATTTATAATAGATTTTAAACGGAGGGCACTATATTTTTGGTTGCTTAAAATACAAAAGAACTGAAGACATTTTCCAAAGAACAATGGACTTCATTTATGGCAGGCTGCCTAAAATTAGTGTTATTGATCAGAATATGTTGGAAATATATTTCATTCATATGATTGGCTATTCTAATAATTGTTATTTCAGTTGGATAGCTTATACATGGATATTTTTCCTCTTATTCATTTAATTTTAATTTTTATTGATTTGTTATTTATATCTTATTGTATTTGTATTATTGAATATTGTATCTGTTATTTTGTAATGGCACCACTAATTCCGCATCCGTGGGCTGGATAGAATTTGAATTTAAGTACATTTCTAATAAATTGGTGAATCATCTGGTACGATGGGATTTAACAGAGCAAAAAATATTTGGCTTCGCATTACAAAAGAAGCTATTCGGTTCTGAACATGAACATTCAGAAGAGGGGTCTTTAAAAAATCCACGGAACTGCTACAAAATACCCAATTTAAAGATATTCGTATTTAACCTTCTGAAAAGTCGATGTTTCGTTAAGATTTTTATGCTGTGCTTCGCAGGCTGGAGATACGAATTCTAAGCAGATGAAGATGTGAAAAGACAGTTTTATGCTTCCGTTTCGATCGAGAGCTCAGTTTTTTTTTTTTGGCTGCTACAATATAGAATTTATAGAAGAAATTCTTGTTCAATTCAGATGTCAATTAAAAGCATGAATGCAGAAGATTCTGCTAAATATTACTATAATGGAAAATTTTAAAATGCAGGAAGAATACATTTTCTTATTCTTAAAAACTACCGTTTAGAATGCAATATTTGTTTGGTTCGTAACCCTCTATTTAGCAAAGAATTATGGTTATCGATTTGTCAATATAAAGTAGAAAACGACGAGAATGGATTTGCTTCGAAACGATGAAACGAAGTTTTGCCATTTAAGTTACAACTCCAGACTAGCTTATGTCGTATGCTACTGGATTAACTTTCCAAGCTTGTATATTTCACCTGTGCCATCCCTAAATCGAAACACCTATCGAATTTGCCTCTACTCGGATTTCAATACTGCAACTGCATGGTCATTCACCACCTGCCTAAAATATTGCTTCGAATATAGTCTAGTATCCACGATCTAGCAGACTTCTCGCATCGTGAGAAAATTAATATGTCTACTAGTAATTCAGATCGGATGAATATTAGCAATTCATTTACAATACTTTATGGTGGAACTGAGCAAAGTTTCAATAAGGGAATAAAGAGGAATGTCGTGATCAGCGACATTCCTCCGAATGAATATTTCCATGAAATCAAAAATGAACTAATTTTATGCGTGAATTCTATTTTTGGATTCACTTTTAGTTACAAGTAATTTGGAGTAATTATTGAAGTGGACATGAAATTGAATTTGAGAATGATATCGTGTCCGTAACTAAAATATATCTCCAACAGTATGAGTAAGAATTTTTTGGCGGAAAAGCCAATTTTGGTTATGCTGCACCAGACTCATGGTAATATAACATTTATATGAGATCTATAAAGATATATAAAATCGAAATATAAAACTGTTCACGAAATCCAAGTGCCTATAAAGGTGAAACCAATTTATAAGAGACAAAAACTAAACCATGATAGAAGCATGATTCTGCAAGAAGGCTGTAAAAATATAGATGTAGTAAATGCGAGAATAAAATTCTATATTTTTAAGCACACTAAAAAGGTTATCAACAGTTTTGGAAATCAAATCCCTCACATTAGGATGAAGCATCTGAAAAAATGCTCGACTCTGTAAAGCAAGGATTCGATACTTTGCAAAGATGTGTACAAAAGACACTAAAAAATTTCAAATTGCACTAAAGGACGGAGGTTCTCCCAGCAGCAGATACCGATAGAAGCGCACAGCAATAAAAATGCTGGCAGAGGAAATTGGATACAAGAATAGGCATTGAAGACGAGTGTAAATGATCGGATTCCATCGAAAAGCGCGTCCTTCACCCAATACTGCGTGGGATCCGAAAGCGGTTTCTGAATGTTATTCAAGAACTACCGATTGGTAATAGGCTTTTTCTAAAGAAATCGCGTAAAAATATTTTGATAAAAACACCAACTCTGCGACAAACAAATTAGAAACATCCCAAAGGAACTCCAACTTGCAGTTTACTTTTAGAAATGCAGCAAAACAATTGCCTTTCTGCAGCAGTTATTTAGGAATGTACAATAAAAATAATTTAATTTCTGCATCTGTACCTTTCGGGGATTTGCACTGCGATAATAGTGCATTGGCTGGAATACTCTTCTAAAATGATGGGGGGAAATCAACTACGAGAGAGGGGGTGAGAGGCGGTTCATTCGAGCCTCACTGCAAGGCAAATCAAAGAACTTTCTGCCTATGCTATTTTAGTTGAAACTTACGAGAGTATCATCGGAGTGAGTTATTTATAGCACAATGGTCCAGTCGTGCCATGCTGCGCCAATTGATGTGTAGTGATGGCCGATGTATTTATGAGGTTAAGAAGGGACCATTAATGAAAACTGCAAAAGAATGAATGATCGAGGAATATGATAATTTAGATAACTTGCATGAAGCCAATTTTTACGATAAAGAAAAAAATGGCGATGATCACCTAATTGCTGAAGCCAGTAAGTACCATGAGAAACGCTGGACGGACAATTCACGAAAATGTGCCGAGCAATCTAGTACAGGATTCTCTTGAGCCTTCTCAAATAGTAACGTATTTGAGAGTTTTCTTGTTTATTGGCAAACCATTGGCTATGCTCGTCTATATACAAGGACTTGCTATCGGAAGATTGCCGACAGCTTTTCTTTTGCCATGGTTGTTGCTGAACCATAGAAGTTATAGACATCATTGAAAGAGCGGGGAGAAATCGGGATTGTAGCATTCAGTGCAAAATTTCCTTTTCACGGATTCAGAAAAAGCAATTGAAAGGAGTTTCATCCTTATTAATGGCAATGGAAATAATGGTTATCGCCCCCATTTAATGCTTTCAGACGTCTATACTTAGCTTATCAAAACCAGACGAGAGATTTTTGTCTTTCCAAACATGTTTAAAAGGACATTTAGAGATTCACTTCCCCTTAAAATTAAGCACAGAAACCTCTTGAAAAACTCGCATCATAATCCAGGCTTCAAATTTTAATATTAGACCCCATATTTCAAAACTGAAATTTAGCATATGATTAAAAATTGCAAGTTCCATTAAAAATTTAAGCTTATTAACAAATTTTGGGACAGTCGAGCAAGAATACTTGCTTTCCGCAGGTCTTCATTCAATCACGTAAAAATACACCTATAGTTCAATTATAAATCACAATACAAGTTACGACGGCGATTATAAGAATGTCCCGTAAAAGACAGTTGTAGTCTTTTTATAATATTATCGACATATAGTTAAAATTTTAAAGTTTTAACATTTAACTAATTTTTGCCGGAAAAGGAAGCACCTTTAAAAATATCCCTCCTTTAATTTTATTGATTATAATAATAAATGAATGCTAATTCCTGATTTTCTACAATTCGGAGTTTAGTTAAAAGAGTGAATTTAAAGCCCTTCCTCCGTATACAGCGTTAGATGCCGTTTACTGTTTTCAAGATATGCAGGAACTTTACTTCCCGTTCTTAATATGTTCATACTATATCAAACGCAATCTTAACCTGGATGAACTGTACGTTATAATTTCTCTATATATTCTAAAGGATTATATTCCAACAACAACAAAGAAAATTTCTACAGTAATTTTGAGACTGGGTTATAATACAATAATTTGTCATGAATTATGTTTCAAGAACTGTATTCATTTCATCGATTGAGTCGTGATCGGGTTTAGGTTCACTTTTCTGCTATTGATTGAGTATGCTTTATACTGATGCGACCTATAGTCCTAACGAATTGGTGAAATCCTAATTGCGGAAATATTTAAATTATAATTTGGTAAATAATAACTTTTACAAGAGCAGAATGTTTATCAAGCATCTATTGAACAATTGAAATTTAGTAAAATCAGGAAATTTAATAATAGGAGCGTTCCGTTATAAAAATTGACAAAGATTTACATAAATTCTACGTATTTTAAATAAAAATGTTCAAAGTTTTATTTACTCTAAGCTTAAAAAAAACAAATATCGAAACCATTACGATAAAAAATATCTACATGTAATTTCCATCTTATTTTATCATACGCATGCTTCGTGTCGTTTGTCCTGCGCGTACGACATATGTTGTTTAAAAATTATTCTCTGGCCCTTAAAATCCCCTCAAGATTATTCAATGACCCTCAAAATTATTCTCTCTATAAATGGGTCGTGTTGTTATTTCAATCGATTTAAGATGGTGACGGATAATTGAGACATTTAGGCGTGTGCAAGTTATTTTTGTATTTAAAATTAAATGTTACGTTGACTTAATTACGGATTTAAATAGCACAAATTCTGCAATTCGATTGCAGAGACAGACATGTTGTGGTTTAAGAGGTCAGTAGCAAATCCGAAAGGTTATGGTGTTGATTTTAGGATCCAAATTTAATGAATTTTGTAAACTTAAATCTGCAACATGTACGCTATTCTGAATCAAATTTTTAGTAAAACTTTATCCAAAGTTTCTGCAAAATGACTAGGTGTATCCTATAATTAATATGATGGAACATTTACTCAAGACATTAAATCAAAACATCTTGAATTATAGTTAAGCATCTTCAGCAACATCAAACTTATTCCCTCATTCGGAATTTACGTTCATCACTTTACATAATTTTGTTTATGGTCAGCATTTCCAACAATTACAGCAATTTAAAAATACAATTCAAGGTCGGAACTCTTGGGGCCCTAAAAGAACCGTAACTGAACGATTTTCTATATTTTGTGGTTTTCCTGCCCTTAGTAGTGGCTCCGATTTTAAACCCTCTATAATTTCATTAACGATCTCCAATCTATTGCTTTTATCAATCGTTCATTTCTGGGAGAATCTGTTAAACCGAATTTAAATCATTTTTCTTCTTGGCAGTCATGCCTGTATGCAATATGAACAATGCAAGCCAAAGCGCATTTTTATTACTTTCTAAACATATCACTAACCATTTTTCTGGAGAGCACAATATTCCATAGCATTTCAGGGCCTGCAGTAATGATCATTGGAAAAGAAAGCCGTGCCTACCTTAACAGGCTCCTCCATGGTACTTAGAATGGAGCTTGTATCCAAAAGATTTCGTATCCCCCTTTACAGATTAGACATCTTACCTACACGTCTCTGGTGACCAATGGGTCTCTGACGTTCCTCTATCATGACCATGTTTTTTCCTTAATCTCCAAGAGGCCTACCGATCAACTCGGCGCCAAAGTTAATCAGTAGGCTACTGGAGAAAATAAGTTATTGTGCTTGTCTAAATATACGCTAAGGGGCAGGGACTCCACACGCACTCTAAGGGGCAGGGACTCCACACGCACTCTAAGGCTATTTAGGATTTAAGGGTCTAAATTTTGATTATGATGGTGGATCAACGGAAACTCATCTGTTTGACAAGTTTCTTTATAAAGGACATCCGACCAGTATGGGATGGAGAACTTCATAAAAGAAACAAGTTTCATGGTTACCAGAGGCGTTTTAGGCCAATTGTCTAATCTGTTCAGGACACGATCTTCCGGAGGCGAGCACCATTCTAAGTACCATGGAGGAGCCTGTTAAGGTAGGCATGGCTTTCTTTTCAACTGATCATTAATATATGCCCTGAAATGGGATGGAGGATTCTGCCCTACACAAAAATTGTTAGCGATATATGCTTAGAAAGCAATTAAAGTCCATTTTGACTTGTATTTACATTGCATACGGGCATGACAGCGGGGGTGAATCACGATTTGAATCCCGGTTTGACAGATACCCTCAGAAACGACGATACCCTCTAACGAACTATGAAAGCATTGGATAGAAATCTCTAAAATAGGAAATTGTAAAAGGGTATAAAAATCGGAATAACACTATGGAGGGCAATACCGCATAATACAGAAAAGAATTAAATTACTTTTCTTCTCGGGCACTATGAGTTCCGTAGCTTCTCGACCTTGAATTGTCACTTTAAATTGCCGCAAGTGTGATTGAAAATTCAGACTACAAACTAAATTTTGAAGGGCAGGTAGAGATGAATAGAAATCTCCCACTCTTTCCCCCATTTTAGAATGCAATAATTTAAGCACCAAAATTTTTAATTGAAGTTAATCGATTATACGGAGCGAAACCGATTTATGATCTTTTCCTAATTCTAAATATTTTACAATATATGGATGCTTTGATTCAAAGAAACTACCAATTGTTTCTTGCGAGTAATATTAAGTTTTTCACTAATTAAATGAGTTTTCTATGGTTTGATTTTTTAAAACAATTCGTCGCTTTAAATATGGCATCTCGCGAATAGAATATTTAAGCGGAACATCTAAAGAACTAGCTCTCAAGCTTCAATTAACCAACGTCGGACTTTTCCCCACACAGCTGACTTATACTTTTACTAACACGATCATCTATTATTTTTTTTAGTTCGGCAATGTAGGTGAAGTTAGTATCAATTGCGTCTTTAGGTCCTTTTTTGGGATAAGGGACAGGGTAATGATAGATGCAAGACAGACCCTGAAGGAACAGAGCTTCTCATTTAAGCAGCGCAAAAAATTTAAAACATTGAGGAAATCACTTTAAATGCAATTATTTTTCAGATGATACCTGTATTTTCTTATCCAGCAATAACTTTCTATTTAAAACATTAACAGAATTCTACATATCCGTTTCAACCCGCCTCATGCCTTCATGTCTAAATATAAACGCAAATTCGTGGAGTAAATGGAACTATTTAAAAAAAACAAATTTTTAAGAAGGAATTTTTGAAAAGAAGCTTTTAGTTTATATTGTTATTTAATTATTTATGAAAATAGACATTTTGAATAAATATTTTCCCCATCACAAAATTAGTAGTTTATGTAATTCCAAAAGGCTTCTCCGCGAATCATGTTTGCCTAATAAAACGTACTATTATATATCCCGATTCTTCCTTTACCTCAAAAGACCAATAAGGCAGGCAGCCAGAAACGCTCGTTTTGAGTGAAAATATTTTCTCTCTAACCTTCACCATTAAGAATGAATGACTTTCTCCGCCTTTAAATCATATAAATCATAAGAATCTTGAACACGAGAAACTTCCTGAAGAGTCATTATAGGGGTAAAACATTAAGTTCTAACACGGCGTAACACATTTTTTCTTAATTTCTTACGAACTGCGAAACCCCTACATATACACACCTTGATTTCATATAGCCCTAGAATTTAAGACTGAATTCAATACGTCATACAGCATTGTATATCTAGACTTTATACCTTTCCCATACATACAAATTACCGGTATTCTTTTCCTACGAAGAAAGCCAACAGAAGAGAAGGTTACCAGATATCGATTTATAATAACATTACCAATAACATAAAATTTCCAGTCAGAAGGATTAAGTTGCTTTTTGCTTACAAATTTTGGATACGTGTTAAATTTAATATTTTACCGAGTCTGATTCTTCGCCTTTCAAACGGTTTCTGTACTTGAATGAGACGTACTTTAGATGCGTCATGAGTGAGATATACCTCATAGCACTATCTGTACGTATGAAACTGATTTAACTTTAATTACAAGAATTCAGAATCTAAGGAACTTTCGACGTTGAGTCTATGACTTTCGTGCATCCTCTAAATATGCACTGTGGAATTCCTGTCCAGAAAAATCCTTAAGAAACTATAACATCAACCCTTTTGTGAAAACTTTTATATTGCCTTTCTCATAACTAAGGAATCTTTCAGGGTTCGGACCTATGCTTCAGTATGCAAATGAAAGGGTTCGATTATTCAAAAAGTGCAAAAAAGGGAAACATGAGGGCATTTTCTTTCGTCATACAGAATTTGTTTTACTAACATAGCAATGTAAAGATTTTTCCCTATACATCGTTATCTAATAATCGATGAGAAATTTAGATCTTAAGAATTTAATAAATTAATATTAAAATAGTATAATTTTCAATTTTTATCGAATTTAAACCAAGATTGTAGCCAGACTGCAGCAACTTTTTTGCTCGTTCTGAAGTTAAGATTATAAATAATCAAACGTTATTTACTCTGGGTCAATTAGCGTGTATTCATAAGTTTGAGAATTTAAAGAAAAATTTGTATTTACTCTATTCTAATGAAGATCCACAAGATCCGGAAATAAATTCATTTTTTTCTATTCCGAAAGAACAGACACCACACAACTGTTACACAGTTCCCGCCGTCGCTTCCGAAACTGACATACAGGAAATTCACTATAATGCTACACAAAATCAGTTGCGTTAAACGCTCCGCTTTTATTTCTGACAGTGTTATCTATTGTCGCTAATCTACATTCATTTAAGTAGTCATGCAATACAATTTACATTTACTTTCTCTTTTGCGAGTCATCATGCAATACCCCACTCCGCTTTTCCCTTCTTCTCTGTGAGGAACGTTGTGTGCAATCTACCGGCATTCGCCAAATGAATATATCGCCACTGGTTCTATGCTACCTCCCAATATAACGACTGGTATGTAATTTATCGGCTTTCTAAAAAACGATATATATGGCTTCTGGTTCTATGCAACCTCCAACTATAGAGACCCAAATTCCACGAATACCTCTCATTTGCCATCAGTTCAATCCTCTTACTGTTTATTTGGAGGGACTCCAGCCAATATTCTACAGTCTCTTGATCATACGATACAAAATGCAATAAAATTATTCCTTAAGCCTGAGCTTAAATTGAAATCAAATTGTAGCAGTTCTTGTGCTATATTGGCTGCAGATTTAAATATTTCTAAACATTGAGTTTGAGTTTGGTTTTGTGGCGCAAGAGCCATAGATTTGACCATGCTGCGCCAAACTATATAGAGATTCGTTAAAAGAAAAATATGCAATTAATATTTAAAAAAACAATGGTAAGAAAAACAAAAAGGAGCGCTGTTTAAATATGTGGATAAAAACCAATTGACCGCAAAAAAGCAAAAAGGTTCACATGTGGAGTCTTGCCAAGTAAAAGAGATACATCAACAGAATTCGTTTTAAAAAATTTTAAACGTTGGGAGTTAAAAGTCGGACATTCAGAAAGTACGTGTTTAACTGACATACTACAGCTGCATTGAGAGCACATTGGTGTCTGTTCTCCGAACAGTAGATGGCGATGGGTATATCGAGTGTGACCCACTCGTAGTCTGGTGAGGAGCGTATCCGCTTTCCTGGTCGTTAGAGAAGGCCAAGGTTGCACGTGTGGTTTAACAGAGTGAAGCTTGTTATCCGTCTCCGTGTCCCACTGTCTCTGCCATTTTGTGTAAAAGAGTAATTTAGTATATTTTTTAAAATCAGTCAAAGGAGTACTAGAATTCGTTGGAGCAGTCGCCAATTTGGCGGCCTTGTCTGCTTTCTCATTTCCCACAATCCCAACATGAGATGGCACCCAACACAATAAAATATTAAAATAAAGTGATGCAAGCTTATTTAAAAGATGCAAGACATTTAAAACTAGAGGATGGTGGTGAGAATGCATATAAAATGATTTCAGAGATTCTAAAACACTGAGTGAATCCGTGTAGATGATAAACTTTCTTTCCAGGCAATCGGAAATTTTCTCCAAAGCAAGTAAAACAGCAGCTGTCTCTGCCGTGAAAACTGAACAAGATGAATGAAGTTTAACAGAAAAAGTTGTGTTGGGGAATACAACGGCAAATGAAACATGATCAGCTGATTTCGAACCGTCCGTATATATTGCAATAAAATCATCATATTCCTGTCTATGTTCAATGAAAATCTGTTGATAAATAATATCAGCCGTGTCGGATTTGATAAAAGTTTGAAAAGGATTTAAAAATTGCACCACAGGAATTCCCCAAGGAGGAAAAGTAGTTTTCGGCTGTGGGGTTACATGCAGGTAAAGTAAATTGAAGTCAGAAAGAATGTCATGAACTCTTGTAAAAAACACGGGTATGAAAGATTTCCTGGCATCCTGTAATCGAAGAAGAAATGGGCGTTGTTTAAAATCATGAAATGGATGATTCGTATTCGATTGAATTCTAAAATAATAATGCAGTGATAACATTTGTCTTTTCAGTTCAAGGGCCGGTTCGTAACAATCAACATAGAGGCTTTTTACAGGGGATGTTCTGAAAGCTCCCGAACACAGACGGAGAGCTATATGGTGAACGGGATCTAGTTTCTGCAAAACGCTTTTCCTGGCAGAACCATAAATTGTACAACCATACTCAAGCTTGGAGAGTACTGTAGCCCTATATATTTTGAGCATTGAATCTCTGTCAGCTCCCCAAGCTGTCGTTGATAAGACTTTTAAAATATTTAAGGCAATTTCACTTTTTTCCCGCAACTGTTTGACGTGAGGGAGAAATGTGAGCTTTTTATCAAAAATAACCCCTAAAAATCTGATTTCATTTACAAATGTTATAATTTCACCATATAATTTTATTTCTGGGTCAAGGTGCAAGTTCCGTTTCCTGCAAAAATGTACACCAGCTGTTTTAGATGTTGAGATGCTAAAACCGTTACTGTTGCACCATTGTGTAATATTATTTACAGCAGTTTGTAATTGTCTTTGAATAAAATTCATATTTGTCCCTGAACAAGAAATGTACAGGTCGTCAACATATAAATAACCTCTCACAGAAGTTGGCAATTGTTTTAAAATATTGTTAATT
>BGPR01031165.1:0-18213 GCA_013235015.1 Araneus ventricosus | reverse complement strand
TCCATCGGTATGCTGATTTCAGTTACGTATTGCTAGAAAGTAGTAGAGATTGTATTGCATGATTTTGAAAATAGTAGATTAGAGACAATAGATAACTGTCGAAATAAAGTCGAAAGCGTTTAATGCAGCAGTTTTGTAGCCAGCATTGTGAATTTCGCATGTCGGTTCAGGCATTGGCAGAACTGTGTAAACAGTTGTGCTGGTATGCTGTTCTTTCGGAATAAGACGTCATTTGCTTCGGATCGCGCGGGATCTTTCGACGAATAGAGTAAATACAAATTTTCTTTAAATTCTCAAACATAAATACACGCTAATTAACCCAAGTGAAATCATTTTGATTATTTATAATGCTAACTTCAGATCGAAGGCAAAAAAAGTTACTGCAGTCTGGCTACAAATCTTGGTTTTATTCGATAAAATTGAAAATTATACTATTTTAATATTTATTAAATTCTTAAGATCTAATTTCTCATCGATTATCAGATAACGATGTATAGGAAAAATCTTTACATTGCTATATTTAGTAAAACAAATTCTGTATGACGAAAGAAAATACCCTCATGTTTCCCTTTTTGCACTTTCGTAGAACAATCGAACCCTTTCATTTCGCATACTGAAGCATAGGTCCGAACCCTGAAGATTCCGTAGTCATGAGAGAAGGCAATAGTTTCACAAAGGGTTGATGTTATAGTTTCTTAAAGTTTTCTGGATAGGAATTCACAGTGCGTTTTAGGATGCGAAAGTGATAAACTCAACGTCGAAAGTTCTTAGATTCTGGATTCTTACAGATTAAATTGGAAATCGGTTTTATACGTACAGATCGTTCTATAAGTACTCTTGAAAGCGCGTCTCATTGCATTCATTCGAGTACAGGAAACCGTTTCAGGCGAAGAATCAGACTCGGTAAATATTAAATTTAACTCTCTCAAAACTGTAAGCAGCAACTTAATCCTTCCATTAGAAATTTAATGTTATTGGTAATGTTATTATAAATCGACCATCTGGTAAACATCTCTTCTGTCTGCTTTCTTCGTAGGAAGATACTTTAGTATATGTATGGAAAGATGTAGAATCTAATTATAATGCTGTGACGTGGTAATTCAGTCGGTTCATATGGCACAATTTAAAGGTGTGTATATGTAAGGGGTTTCGCAGTTCATTGTAAGAAAAATTGTGTTATGCCATTGTGCGAGAGCAATGTTTTACCCCTATAAATGACTCTTCATTTCTCGTGTTCAAGATCCCTTATGGTTATATGATTTAAGAGCGGATAAAGTCGACTTCATTCTTAATGAGTGAAGGTTAGGGAGAAAATATTTTCCTCAAAAGCAGGCGTTTCTGGCTGCCTGCCTTGGCTGGTCTTTTAGGGGTAAGGAAGAATCAGGGAATATAATAATTGCATTTTGTGGGCAAAAAATGATTCGCAGAAAAAGCCTTTTGGAATCATATAAACTACTAATTTTATGATGGGAAAATATTTATTTAAAATGTCTATTTTCATAAATAATGAAATGATATAAACTAAAAACTTCAATTATGTAAAATTTACAGTTTTCCTTAAATTGTTCCATTTACTCACGAATTTCCAGTTTTATATTTAGACTATGAAGCCATGAGGCCGGGTTGAAACCCCGATGTGTTGAACACTGTTAATGTTTTAAAGAGAAGTTGTTGGATAAGAAAAACAAATTGTCATCTGAAAAATAATTGCATTAAAGTGCTTTTTTTTCCTCAAATGTTTTTTTAAATTTTTTACTTTTCTTAGGTGAAAGCTCGTTTCTACTTCAGGGTCTGTCTTGCATCTACCATTGCCCTGTCCCTTCACCCAGGCTAAAGAGGCAGTGGTACTAAATTCACCTACATTACGCCAAACAAAAATAATAGATGATCGTGTTAGTAAAGTATAGTCAGCTGTCAGCGGGAAAAGTCCGACGTTTAGTTAACTGAAGCGAGAACTAGTTCTATAGATGTTCGCCAAAACCTCCATTCGCTAAGATGCCATATTTAAAACTTGATGAATTGTTTAAAATCAAACTATTGTCTCAGCAATTAGTGAAAAAAAACTTAATATATTAGTTTTTCGACAACTAGTAGTTTCTTTGAATCAAGCATCTATATTGTAAAATATTTAGAATTAGGAAAAGATCATAAATCGGTTTTGCTCGTACCAATCAATTAACTTCAATTCATTTTAGTTACCTTGTCTTGCATTCTAAAATGGAAAGACTTGGAACTTCCTATTCATCCTCTATACCTGCCCTTCAAATTTGGTTTTGCAGTCGGGTTAATCACTTGCGTAATTTAAAGTGACAATTCAAGGTCGAGGCTACGGAACTCGTAATTGTCCGAAAAAAGACCAGTAATTTAATTCTTTTTTCTGTATTATGCTGTATTGCCCTCATGAGTGTTATCGATTTTTATACCCTTCTACAATTTCCTGTTTAGGGGTATCCACTGCTTTAATTGTTCAAAGTTAGAGGTGTCGTCGTTTCTGAGGGGTATCTGTCAAACCGGATTCGTGTTTCACTTACTGTCATGCTCGTGCGTACGTGTAAATACAAATAAACCGGACTTAGGTCTAAATATATAGCTAACAATTTTTGTGGGCAGAATCCTCCATCCCATTCAGGGCATATAATAGCCAGTCATTGAAAAAGAAAGCCATGCCTACATAACAGGCTCATCCAGGTACGGGAGCATGACGCTCAACTCGAGGCGTATCCTGAACAGGGTGAACAATTATTCCTAAAACGCCTCTGGTTACCAGAAACTTGTTTTTTCATGAAATTCTCATCCACTGGTCAAATATCATCTTTATAAAGCTTGTCAAACGGATGGAGTTTCGTTAGTCTATCATAATCAAAATTTAGACATAAATCTAAATTGCGGCGGTTGTGCGTGTGAAGTCACATGGTTGGCAAGTGCTAGAGGAGTCCCTGCCCCTTTTTATTGTGCGTGTGAAGTCCCTGCCCCTTAGTTGTGCGTGGTGATCCCTGCCCTTGGTTGTTGAGTGTGAGTCCTGCCCTTAGTTGCGTGGTAGGTCTGCCCATGGCGTTGTGCATTGTAGAGTCCCTGCCCCTTAGTTGTGCGGTCCCTGCCCTTAGTTGTGCGTGTAGAGTCCCTGCCCATAGGGTTGTGCGTGGGGGTCACCACTTCACCAGTTGTGCGTGTGAGTCCCTGCCCACATGGTTGAAGTCCCTGCCCTTAATTTGTGCGTGTGAAGTCCCTGCCCCTTAGTTGTGCCGTGTAAGTCCCTGCCCCTTAATTTGTGCGTGTGGTCCCTGCTTGTAGTTGTGCGTGTAGAGTCCCTGCCCTTAGTTGTGCGTGTAGAATTCCCTGCCCCTTAGTTGTGCGTGTGAGTCCGCATGGTTGTTGCGTGTGAAGTCCCTGCCCCTTAGTTGTGCGTGAGGAATTACAACGCCAAAGTTTGTGCGTGTGAAGTCCCACATGGCATTGTATGTTTGAACAAGCGAAATAATTTATTTTCTCCAGTAGCCTACTGATTGGCTTTGGCGCCAGGTTGATCGGTAGGCCTCGCTGATTAAGGAAAAAACATTTGTCATGATGAGGGATCATCAGGCATTAATGCCAGTGCATTGTGAGCCAGGAATATCTAATCTGGCAGGGGAATACGAAATCTTCACGGCGAGCTCCATTCTAAGTACCATGGAGGAGCCTGTTAAGGTAGGCACGTCTTTCTTTTCCAATGATCATTACTGCATGTCCTGAAATGGGATGGAGGATTGTGCCATCCACAAAAATGGTTAGTCCCGAAGTGTCTTGGCCTTGAATTGTATTTCTAAATTGCTGTAATTGTTGGAAATGATGACCGTAAACAAAATTATGAAAGCAATGTATGTAATTTCCGAATGAAGAATGTTTTAATGTCTTGAGTAAATGTTCCATCATATTAATTTGAGCATCTACCTAGTCATTTTCAGAAACTTTATCCAAAATTTTACTATGAATTTGTTTCACAATAGCGTGCATGTTGCAGATTTTAGTTTACAAAATTCATAAGATTTGGTTACTAAAATGAATACCAAAACATTTCGGATTTGCTTCTGATCCCTTAATCTACAACATGTCTCACACGTGCAATTAAATTACAGAATTGTTTCTATTTAAATCCGTAATTATATTAACGTAAAAGTTAAATACAAAAATAACTTGCATACGCCTAAATGTCTCAAATATCCTTCACCATTTTAAATATATTGAAATAATAAATATCCCAAATTTGTGGTGTCGTCTATTTGGGAGCTTAAATAAAATCGTAGGGCAAGAGATTAACAATTTTTAAACATCATAAATAGTAAGCGCATGACAAACGACACGAAGCATGCGTATGATAAAATGAGATGGAATTGCATGTGTTTTTTTTTATCGCAATAGTTTGGATATTTACGTTCTTTAAGCGTAGAGTAAATAAAACTTTGAACATTTTTAGTTAAAATACGTAGAATTTATGCAGAATCGCGTCAATTCTTAAAACGGAACGATCCTATTATTAAATCCCCTTATTTTACTAAGCGTGAATTGTTCATTAGATGCTTTATAAACATTGTGTTCTTGTAAGACTTCCAAATTATAATTTAAATTTTTCCGCAATTAGGATTTCACCATTTCGCTAGTACTATAAGTCGCACCAGTATAATGCATAGTCAATCAATAGCAGAAAAGTGAACCTAAACCCCATCACGACTCAATCGATGAAATGAAATCGAATACATTTCTTGGAACATAATTCATAGCAAATTATTGTATTATAACCTAATCTCAAAATTACTGTAGAAATTTTCTTTCTTGTTGTTGGAATATAATCCTTTAGAATATATAGAGAAATTATAACCTACAGTTCATCCAGGTTGAGATTGCGTTTGATATAGCATGAACGCATTGAGAACGGGAAGTAAAGTTCCTGCATATCTTGGAAACAGTAAACGGCATCTAACGCTTCATACGGGGAAAGGGTTTTAAATTCACTCTTTTAACTAAACTCCGAATTGTAGAAAATCAAGAATGTTACGCGGCTATGCATTCATTTTTTTATTATAATCAATGAAATTGATGGAGGGATATTTTTAAAGGCGCTTTCTTTTCAGGCAAAAATCAATTTCTTAAATGTTAAAATTTTAATAATTATTAAAAAGTGCCAACTATACGTGGATAATATTTTGAAACATGTTGCACTACAGCTGCCTTTTACGGGACATGCTTGTAATTGCCGGAGATACTTATATTGTGATTTATGATTGCACTATAGATGTATTTTTACGTGCTTGAATGAAGACCTGGGGGAAAAAGTATTCTTACGCGACCGTGGCAAAATTTCTTAATAAGCTTAAATTTTTAATGATAATTACAATTTTTAATGAAATGATAAATTTCAGTTTTGGAATATTTGGATGTAATATTAAAATTTGTAGCCTGCATTCTGATTCGAGTTTTTCAAAAGGTTTCTGTGCTTAATTTTAAGGGGAAGTGAGTCTGTAAATGTCCTTTCAAACATGTTTGGGAAGATTAAAATCTCTGGTCTGGTTTTGATAATCCGAGTACAGACGTCTGAAAGCAGTAAATGGGGGTGACAACCATTCTTTTCATTGTCATTAATAAGGATGAACTCTTTTCAAATGCTTTTTTTGATTCCTGAGAAGGAAATTTTGCACTGAATGCGATATTTACGATTCCTGCTCTCTCCAATGACGTCTATAACTTCTATGGTTCATCAGCAACTATTGTATAAGAAAAGTTGAAAGGAATCTTCCGATAGAATGTCCCTGTATGTCGACTACCATAGCCATTAGATTTCAGCATAATAGACAAGAAAACCCTCAAATACGTTACTGTTTGAAAAGACTTGAGAATCCTGCACTAGTTTGCTCGGCACATTTTTGTGAAGTGCCCGTCCAGCTTTCTCATGGTACTGGCTTGAGCAATTATGTGATCTTCCTCATTTTTTCTCTTTTTCGTAAAAATTGGCTTCATGCAAGTTATCTAAATCATCATATTCCTCGCTCATTCAGTTTTTTGCAATTTTCATTAATGGTCCCTTCGTAACCTCATAAAGACATCGGATATCATTACACATCAGTTGGCGCAGCATAGCGTGCCTGGGCTCTTGTGCTATAAATAACTCACTCCGATGATACTCTTGAGCTTCAACTAAAATACCATAGGCAGAAAGTTCCTTGATTTGCCTTGCAGTGAGGCTCGAATGAACTGCCTCCCACCCCCTCTCTCGTAGTTGCTTTCCCCCATCATTTTAGAAGAGATTCCAACCAATGCACTACTATCGCAATGCAAATCCCCGAAAGGTACAGATGCAGAAATTAAATCCTTTTTATTGTATATTCTTAAATAACTGCTGTAGAAAGGCAATTATTTTGCTGCATTTCTAAAAGTAAACTGTGAGTTGGAGTTCCTTTTATGTTTTAATTTGTTGGTCGCAGAGTTGGTGGTTTTATCAAAATGTGATCCGATTTCTTTATCAAGAGCGTATTGGCAATCGGTCGTTCTTGAATATCATATTCAGAAGGCGCTTTCGGGTCCCACGCAGTATAGGGTGAAGGACGCTTTGTTCGATGGAATCCGGTAATTCACTAGATATCACGGGAAATGAACAAGCAGACAGTAATGCTCATTCAGCCACCCACTTTTTACATGAACCCGTGCCAGTCTGCGATCTAGAAATATATTAAATCCTCTTTAAAATGAAGTGACAGGCTTTGGGACCAAGAAATAAATAATACACTTCACAGCATTAAACCTATTATTGAGAACTGGTCAGAGAATGTTAATTGTAAAAGGGGCACAATTCTGATCAGACTTCGCCTTGGGCATACAAGATTTACCCACCGCCATCCTTTGCTGTGTGAGCCAGCTCCTACTTGCCTACACTGTAGCTGTACTATATCTGTAAAACACATCCTCATTGCATGCACACATTTTCAGATTCATCGTTTGCGTTCTTTTAACACCAGATCACCTTTAACCCTTTTTTCACTTGAAATAAATATTTTAGCACCATAATCATGATTTTATATCCCATCATATGCTGTACTTTCACCGTACGTTTGGCGCAGCGTAGCCAAATTTGGCTCTTGCGACAATAAATCCCAAACCAACCAACCAACCAACACCAGAGATTACCTACTTTAACCACAATGATAGGTTGGCACCCTCACATTTTCTTTTTTGCTAAATTTCAGTTTTGGAATATTGGATCTAATATTAAAATTTGTAGCCTGAAGTCTGATTCAAGTTTTTCAAAAGGGTTCTGTGCTTAATTTTAAGGGAAAGTGAATCTGTAAATGTCCTTTCAAACATGTTTGGGAAGATGAAAATCTCTGGTCGGTTGTGTTCTTTTAACAACAGATCACCTACTTTCACCACAATGATTGGTCGGCACTCTCACAGTTTCTTTTTGAATTTTTAAAAATCACTGGCTTTTATTCACACATTTCAACAACTTGTTCTATTTTACGCCTTGCTCATTTTTATCTCTTCTCGCTAAATAAGCATATGAAAGTTTAATTTTTTCTGCATGTGGCCTTTATTGATTGTTTTCATATCCGCTTACTACCTTTTTACATATTACATGACCAAATCCTTTCCCTTGAACCATAAACCCTCAAACAAACCAAACCGGTAATTCACAATAGTCTTCACTGCTTATTCTTGTCTCCAATTTCTTCTACCAGCATTTTTATTACTGTGGTCTTATATCAGCAACTGCTGCTGGGAGAACCTCCGCCTTTTAGTGTAATTTGTAATTTTTCAACGTCTTTTGTATACATCTTTGCAGACTGTCCACAATTTGCTTCACAGCGTCGAGCATTTTTTCAGATGCTTCATCCTAATGTGAGGGATTTGACTTCCAAAACTCTTCTCAAACTTTTTAGTTTGCTTAAAAATATAGAATTTTATACTCGCACTTACTATGCCTATAGATTTACGGCCTCCTATCATGGTTTAATTTTTTTTTCTCTTAAAAATTGGCTTCATTATTCTAGGTACTTGAGTTTTGTGAACAGTTATATAAAATCGAAATATAAATCTTTATGGATCTAATATAAATGTTATAGTACTATGAGTCTGGCGCAGCATAACCCAAAATTGCTTTTGCACCCAAAATTTAAAACTCGTACTATTGGGAACATATTGCAGTTAAGGACATGATATCATACTCGCATTTAATTTCTTGTGGACTCCAATAATTACTCCAAATTTCTTGGAACTGAAAGCGAATCCAAAAATAGAATTCACACTTAAAATTAGTTCCCTTTTTTGAGTTTATGGAAATATTCATTCGGAGGAAAGTCGCAGATCACGACATTCCTCTTCATTCACTTACTGAAATTTTGCTCAGTTCCACATAAAGAATTATCAATGAATTGCTGATATTCATCCATTCTGAATTGCTGGCAGACTTTTAGTAGTTTTCACACGAAGTCTTTAGGATCGTTGATACTAGACTATATTCGAAACGGATACTTTAGGCAGTTGGTGAAGAATTAATGTATACAGTTGCAGTATTGAAATCAGAGTAGAGGAAAATTCGAAAAGTTTTTCAATTTAAGGATGGCACAGGGGAAGAAACAAGCTTGGAAAGTTAATCCAGCAGCATAATGTCGCGTGTCATTTCCTTTTCAGCCATCAAACAATGGTGCTTTACTCGATGTCAAGAAAAATGGAAAATGGAAACGGACAACACGCTGTCATCAAACCAGTTATTAACAATGGACTTCTAAACTTAATAGACGCTGAGAAGTAATTTTAACTCCATTTTATACTAGGAAAACACTCTTGATTCATAAATATTTGCTGTTTGCAGATTTTCTCCAACTTGCAACCACTGCGGAGACATGTGGACTGTCTAATCCATTTTATAGACTGTCTAGTTTTGAATAGACATCGGTTGAAGCGCTTTAAGTCAAACAGTTTTAACTTACCATTTTTATCAGGAGATAATGCACACTTTGATTTCTCCGTGTACTTGAAGAGCATTATCCATAATATTTGGTTTTCTTGTCTTTGCTCTGATCTTTTTCAAATTCGTATCTTGGTACTATTGTAGTCGGTTTATTCATCTTGCAACTTTTACTATCTGTGCATCCAGGCATTTAGTTCCAATACAAAATCTAAGTTTTCGGCGCAGCTTATCTCCCATTTTGCGACAGAAAAATTCTTCCCTAGAAATGATTTCATGAGTGAAATTTTATACTCTTGTCTGCTAAGCAGCATGACACAATTATACATTAATCTGAAATTTCTTAATTACTTCAAAGTTCAAACATACCTTCCATCATCCTGGTCGAAACCTCTCCCCTCCTCGCAAGTGCACACATTTGTTTTTGCATTTCTCCAGTTTATAATTCAATAAAGATACAGAAAGGGATACAAGAATCTTGGAAAATGTTTCTCATTGGTTTGGTACATTACCCAGCCTTAACAGTTATGTTATTTTAACCCTTTGGGTACATTTGACGAGTCATACTCGTCATCTGCTTACTTGGGCGAAGTTACGGTGGACGAGTCTGACTCGTCATCTGAATTTAAGAAGAATTATTGGCGCAAGTGGTCCTGCCAAATTATAATATCCGTGGGCGTCCTACAAGTAGCGATGCGCCACATGCGCCGTTTGCAAGCGAAAAATTGGGCACATTTTCCGGAGAATATTCCGGCAACAGAATTAAAGAAACACCCTACAAAACGGTGTCGCGTATGTTATAAACATAAAATAAGAAAAGAAACCACTTGGCAATGCAAACAATGCCAGGTACCTTTGCATTTACCGACATGTTTTGAAAAATACCACACGGTACAAAATGATTACTTTAAGTTGGTTTTGTTCTATATAAATATTTATATTTTGTTTCATTTATATATTTATTTATATTTTTAACTAAAATGCTGTTTCAAAAATATATTTATCACCAATATAAGTATATTCCAAATAAACTGTATTACTTTTACTTATTAATCCATATAGCGACAAATTAAATCCGTCCCATGGGCATAAAAATCTTCAAATAATTCAGTACTCATAGGCTTAATCTGAAATTTCTCAATTTCTTAAAAGTTGAAACCGACCTTCCATCATCCCGGTCGAAACCTCTCCCCTCCTCACAAGTGCACACATTTGATTTTGTATTTCTCCAGTTTATAATTCAATAAAGATGCATAAAGGGATACAAGAATCTTGGAAAATGCTTCTCATTGGTTTGATACATTACCCAGCCTTGACAGTTATGTTGTTTAAGCCTTTCTTTCATTGTATATTATTGATTTAGATTTACATGGGTGATGTGAAACTGGGGATATGACCTTTATATATATTTATTGTATGTATATTTGTTAATAGTATTTAATTAATAGTTAATAAATTTGTGCGTATATAACTGTTAAATTTTTTACATCACTTCGAATCTTGTTAATACCTTGTTTACATCACTGTTTGTTATAAATTATTTCAGTATATTTTTTCCCTTCTGTAAACGAACTTTTCCTGCGACAAATAAAATCTTTTCTATTTCCAAATTTGTTTCATGCTGCAAATTCTTTGTGTCCTGGTTATTCGCATCCATTACCTTTATTAAACTAACCGCTATTGTTAGTAGACGATGCCTTCGAACAGTGCTCCCCAACCTTTTTATCGCCGTGGACCGGTCAACGTTTGATAATTTTACCGCGGCCCGTTCAGGGGGGACGTTGTTTATATTTTAGATTGTTTTGATTTAATAATTTTAATTTAATTGTATTTAAACATTAAAAGAACATGTTTTAATAATTGGTTTTTTAATAAACAAATATTTAAACATATACTAAATAAAATACAGTCGCACCAAAAAATGAATATAAAGTGATTTAACATTTTAACTCTCTAGAACGCTAAATCGATGAGAACCCTGAGCTTGTTTCTCTGCAACGAGACGGTTCCATCTGGGGGGTAAGAAATCGATCACAATATTTGAGGGAAGACAGTCAAGTTGAATAAAAGCTTATAAAAATGGAAATAATTTAATGTTCCTTGGGCGGCCCGGTATCGGTCCGCGGCCCGGGGGTTGGGGACCACTGCAGAACATTTAATTGTTATTTTGTATAATAATTGATAATTTGTTGCGTAATTAGTCTCTGTCGGCTGTAAAAATTCTAGCATTAAATTTAATTTCTTTTCAAATGCATTTTGAATAATTTATTAACTTTTCTATTTATTATTGTATAATTGCTGTTTTAGGTAGATTCCTTATAGGAACTCTACCTATTGCAATGGTTCTCATGACACGACTTTCGGAGAATTTCTGCAGATCTTCACAAATCATGACCCCTAGAACCCAAAACCACCCTTCGTTAAAAAGTTTATGTATATATATATATGTGTGTGTGTGTATGCGTACGTATAACGCTTTTTCCCATGTTATCTTGTGAACAAGATAACTGGAGTAATTTTTGTTTGAATTTAACCAGCTTGGGATATGTTGTAAGGATAGTGAAAATCTCGGTCGAGTTCGTAGATGGGCTATCCAGCTCAAAGGGGGTGGAAATTGTGGGGGGGTAGAAATTTTCATTTTCCCATAATTCCTTTACAATTGGAAATAGAAAGAAAATTCAAATCGGGAAAATTATTGCCTTATCATAACGAACAATGTTTGCATTTAAACTTTTTCGATAGCTGCAATTGCTTAGAAGTTATGAGCTGAAAAGTGATTTTCCAACTCTTCCCCTCCTCACTCCTAACTTAAAGTACGTTTTAACCTATGCAGGTTACCCCTTGTAGGAAAGCTCTCGTCATTTGCAGTCTCTTCCACCCGCCTTCACTCTTGTAGCTCTAACCCTTATGAGAACAGAGGGCGAAGTGTTCTTTTCCTTACTATTAGTAGAGACGTATATACATAACGCTTTTGCCCATGTTATCTTGTGAACACGATAACTAGAGAATTTTTTATTAGATTTTAACAGGCGAGGGATATGTTGTAAGTTCGGTGAAAATATCGACCTAGTTTGTAGATGAGATAACCAGCTAAAAGAGGGTGGAAATGGTGGGAGACTGAAAATTTCATTTTCCCATAATTCCTTTACGATTGAAGATAGAATGAAAACTCAAAATAGGCGAATTATTGCCTCTTTATAATCAACTTTTGTATTGAAACTTTTTGATAATAAAAACGTGGTACAAATTGTAGTTAACTACCTTTCTTGTCTGTCTGTCTGTCTGTTCGGTACAAATTTTGCAATGAATTTTAAACCAACTTCCCGATGAGCTGGAGACTTGAAACTTTAAACATAGCTCAGAACTAGATGACAATGCAATATTAATTCGCTTTCTTGTCTGTCTGTCATTTCATATTCTGTATGACGCATACGCAGTACGTTTTTTGATATATCTCGAAAACTATTATCATTAGACTTGGTTCTTGGGATCATCGAAGCTCCCCATATTTTAGCCATATCTTTGCGCATGCGCAATACGTTTTTCATTATATCTCGAATGTCTCTGCGTCACGTAACTTAATTTTTCAGGAAAATAACAATTTTCTATTTATGATCAGGTGAAGAGAAACTGAAATAAACCTGAAATTTGCCGCATGTCTCCATCATAATCTCATCAAGATGTTTAAAATCGATTGCAAAATTTCACACGCACAAGATTAAAAAGCAAAAAAAAAAAATTATTTAAATAAAATAAAAATTTTAATATACCACGTTTTTAAAACTGACTAAAAAGTATAAAATAACTTCTTCTAGCAGATTTCATACAGATTTATAACCCCATACAGATTTAAAACGAAAAACGTAGAGCACATGCAATATATAGTAAGGAGTAGCTCTCGTTGAGAAAACTCACACAACAGTTCATAGCATTTCCATTGCAATAAAATTGTTAATGAGGGAAATAAACTATTTATGCATCAATTATCTATTGCATGCGCCCCACGTTTTTCGTTTTAAATCTGTATGGGGATAGAAGAAATTATTTTATACTTTTAGTCCGTTTTAAAAAGGCGGTATATTAAAATTTTTATTTTATTTAAATAATTATTTAGAAATTATGAGCTAAAATGCCGCTTTAAATCTCCTCCCCCATTTTATGCTTTTCCCATAGCTCTGTTACGACTAAAGATAGATAAAAAATTCAATTAGGCGAATTATCACCTTATAAGAACGAACAACTTTTAATATAAAAGTTTTTGACAGCAAGAATTACTTAGAAGTTATGAGTTCCCATCAGCCGCATTCGCTTCCACTTTTTGTACGGTAAACAAGCTGATATACCTGGCTTTGCTCCGGATTAAAATGCTTTCATGCCTAATATTTTTAATGTAAAAACTACTATTTTATAAAAATTATAATACACAAATTCCTCTTCTGATCTGAAGCGTTTTCAATTAAAATGAGAATATCAATTGAAAAAAAACGATTTTTAAAAACAGATCCATAAATTATTATTTATTATATAGGTTCTTCAAATTTCGTTAACAATTACTGAAGTAAAAGAAAGGTTTCATTGAATATTTTATATTATTCATTAATTTGAAGAATGAAAATAAATCAAACAGTATTAGGTCAAGATATAAATTGCTAATAGTCTACTTATAAAATTTTCTTCTAGTATTAGTCCAGAATCCTGTGAATGTATACTGGCAACTATATATATTCGTATTATTCTTGTTCTTCAATAATAAAGAATATTGTTACGAATTCAGTATAAAATTAATTTTGAAAAATATAAAAATGAGAGAAACAAATTGCATGGAAATGAAATTTTTGTCACTGAAATACAAGTTTTATTTAAAATATAATGAGGTGTAAAAATAGTTTCGTGAGGTAATGATTTCCAAAGATATAGCTGAAAAAAGCCTTGTTTAATTAACAGAAATTGTAAGTAACTTTCGGGCTTTGAAAAGTTAAGGTGAACTTTCTCTTGTCTTAAATAAAAAGTATGCAAAATCTGGTTGGAATCAGTCCAGTGGTTTAGGAGGAGATGTGAAGCATACATACAGGCACAATAACTTTTATTTAAATTAAAATAATTATTAGATCATTACAAGGTTAATATTACACAATTAACTAAATATTAAATTTTATTTAAGTAAATAGTTAATTTTAATAAATCAAACGGTTAATTTTAATAGTTAATTTGATTAGTTAATTTGACAGATTAATTGAATTTCATATTTAACTGAACATGGCTGCACCAAGATTTGCTTAATAAATTTAATATAAAATAGCCAAAAAAGATAGATATATGAGCGTTCCCTTTATCCTTTTTTATATTGAAAAATATCTCATTTCACTTTAAAATTGTTTTGGGTTTTCTGCCTGAGTATTTGCTTTTAACTGTCGATGGAGATTTAAATTTCCTGTTCAAAATGGCTTCATTGATATCCTATGCTATAAACACACGTATTAAATTTGGAACTAACAATGTTTAATAATTTTTATTCTCTTATGTGTTAAGAATTTAGTGACTATTATCTTTGTAACCAGGGAGTTCTCTAAATGTGCATATTATAGTAATGTTTAAATGCTTCATGTCACGTGATTTTACCATATGACAAAGTAATGTTTGCACAATTATATGGTAACCTAGATTAAATAAACTAATCTAGAGTCGTTCTTCATTCGTGTCAAGTGCCAATTTCTTGCTACTGTTTCAGATAGGCTGGCTTCATGTTATCTAGGAGATATTTGCACTGCTGAGATGTTTATTTCTGTATGACTCCTACCTGTTCAATGATTATGTATTCATATAAAAAAAATTTGACCAATGTAGTGACCCATAAATCTAGAATAACCTTTTGGAATGAAAAATGGAATGATAAAATCTTGATATAGTAAAAAATTAAATGTCATGAAAGCAGAATCACAGCGTAAATAGTGCAATGTGTAGGAACAATAAAGTCATTGGCTATGTCTGTATTGATCAATATGTAATATTTCATGACTTTTGTAACATTAGCGTAAAGGAATCTACCTTTGCCTTCAAGCTTGCCGAAAAGGGATTTTTTTTTAAAATTCTGATAAACGAAGGCATTTAATTAAGGATTTTGCATACCTATAAAATCAGAAATTTATCTTAATAAGTTTCATTCTAAAATTAAAAAAATAGTTCCGTTAAGGAGTCCATGTTCTGCGTTGCTTTTTTTCCTGCATGTCATATCGAATATGTTTTTCCTGTGTTGTAAATAAGCTACGTTTTTCATTTTGTTGCTGCAATAAATTGTCAGTAATTTTATGTCACTACTCATTTTGGGTGTAAGTCAAATCGTTTATAAGTAATATTTCTTTGCAAAAGTCGGTTAAGATCGATATTGGTGAAATTGAAGACTCTTATTCAGTGCGAGTTGAACTTTAAGAATGGAAATGAACCCGACTGTTTCTCTTTAGCCTATATTTTCTTAATAAAGTTAATTTTGAATAAAATGGTTTCCGGTTCCTGATACTCATTTTATAATGCGATAGCTTTTATCGATTAGCGCTGATATTGGGTATTACGTGAATGTTGAAAAATATATTCAAGAAAACTTTTTAAGATAAATTTTTGCTTAACTTAAATTTTTTTGATATGCAGTACATTTAAAACAAAATGCATTTAAAAAATTCATAGAAAACGTCTTGGGCTCCAAATTTGAAAACGGTTTTAGACAATTTTGCGTATAAAATGCGTTACGCAACCATTGTAACGTTCCACATCAAACGGTGAAACCTAGAGCTAGAAAGTTTGGCATGTGATTACTTTTTCATTAGTAGGTGCTCACAAAAAAGGAATTCAAAATTTTAATTAAACACTATCGAAAATTTTCAAGTTTCTCCACGATAACTCTGGAGCATGTTAATTGCGCAAATACTATCTTAAAATTTAAATACGTCTTCTACGCGCCGCCAATTTCATTCCATACCAATTTTTTCTCGAATTTTAAAACTTTACAAATTTAATTTTAAACACAATTTGTAGCAATTCTTTTTATTGTTGCAATGAAATTCATACCAATCAAATTCACACTATTTCGTCAAATTTACCACACATGCTTTTTGCCAGAGTGAAAGTTATGAAGAAAAATTTCTTTCTGTTGGCATGGAAACGCTATCATTAACGATATTTTTCAGCCTGGCATTCTTTCTGCAAATTATGTGATGCAAGATTGTTAGGAATAGAATTCAATGGCTTATGCAATCAAGTCAGACGAAGCCAAGACTGATGAATGGAGCTTGAAATTACCGTCTTACGATTATTCGAAATAGACGCTCAAATTTTTTGCTTATTGGAGCATTTTACACTCCTTGTTCAATTTCACATTTTCATGCTAAGCATGTCAAAGTTTTAAATTTTCTCATTAAACTTTTACCAACTGCGTTAACCTTCTGACTACATATCCGCGATTTCCGCGTGTTGGAAGCGAGTCTATTTCCTGCTTTATCCTGCCATTTTTACAGGCAAATGTGTTTACTTCGTAATTTTATAGCGTTTAATAATATATATATGCAAAGCTTTATAAGTATAATAAATCGCTTGCATCAACGGTATTTGAGCACCTTTTGCAAAAGTTGCATCTAAATAGTGATTTAACACTCTGACTCCTAAGCCGGCCGTAATCGGCCATGCAACTTCTATACAAGTGGGACGGATTTCGGCCGGTTGCTGTTCCGAAACGGGGGAGAAGGCAGTTGGGCTCGGCCGGTTGCTGTTCCGAAACGGAGGAGGAGGCAGCTGGGCTCGGCTGGTTGCTGTTCCGAAAGGGGGGAGAAGGTAGTTGGTAGAGTGGTCATTAAAGGGACCCCTTAGGGCAGAGTTAAGAGATGAAAGACCTTCCTTTCACATCTTGCACCACCCGTATTGAGGAGAAAAGGGGAAGAGGGGCGGACGAGTCCATTCCACAGATCAATTAGTAAGCAAAACTCCGTATACAACTGTACTCGGATATTTATTGAGAACTCTTGGGCCCAGTGCACACCACACGATTTGTGTCGCTGAGCAGTAAAATATAACAATAGCAACCCACGTGCCCCCTTTGTGGCTCCACAGGGGGAATGGGGGTTTCTATTGTTATTTTTATAGCTTCAACGACACGAATCGGCTGGTGTGCACCGGGCCTTAGTAGTCAGAGGGTTCATAAAATCGGTTTAACCCTCTAACTTAAAGATGTGAAACGCGCGGCCCACAACGAATATGTTTGAGGGAGGTAAATATAACATGTAACAAATTTCATAGGTTAAGCTTTAAAAATACTAATGACATATAATTAATAACGAGCCGCAGTATTCTCCATTGACCGATTGCTTGTATTATATCGACGAACTATTTTTCCCACCAATAATAGCGAATATTTTTGTAACCGATGATAAAATAATCGATATCCAATACTGTTTAGATTTGAAGGCAAAATTCAGTGAAGTTGGAAAGTCTGAATTTTAGAAATATTTTCCTGCCTGATTTGTAAACGCTCGAAAATTTCGCGTATGAAATTGTTTCTACTAGGGGGCTCTGCCCCCTGCTCGCTAAAGCTCGCCAACCCCCAGAAGGATTGCATTGCAATCCTCCCAGGTTTGCTACGCAAACCCTGCTCGCTTCGCTCGCTATAATGAAGACACTGTGTGTCCTAGAAGTTATTTTAAAATCTTCATATAAATATATGAATTGGCTTTATTTTGCTTCTGATGCTTTAACTTAAATGAGCACAGAATTAAATTTTTTAGCCTCAAAAAATTTATTTGTCTTCAAATAAAACTTACAAAGTAAAGCTGATTTCCTTTTAATGCTTTCACCTTAATAAAGAAGGAATAAAATTTTTTGGCCCTGAAAAGGGCCGTTTTTTATATAGTGAAAGCATCAGGAACCTCCCCATAAACACAATTAAATATTTCACATTTTGGAGCTATCACAGAAACAGATTCAAAAGATTGTGCTGTACGAAAGCAGGTATATACATATTCAATAAATTCCTATATATAAAATAATATACAACATTGAAGACTGTGCTCTACAAAAAAAATTGTATCACAGCAGGTATGTTCAATCCACTCAGATATAAAATAATATACAACACTGAAACAAATTAAAACTGCAGTGCAAAAAAAATACACTTGACAATCAGTCATAGAAAACTTCCTCATAAACACAGTTAAATATTTCAGATTTTGGAGCTACCACAGAAACATATTCAAAAGATCGTGCTCTACGAAAACATATATTGTACGAAAGCAGGTATATAC